>VZTO01028174.1:14118-42858 GCA_013400615.1 Syrrhaptes paradoxus
ATTTTTTCTCATCTCTGTTCTAACCTGATCCATAGTATATGACAAAATAGAAGTAGACAGATTGTGTAGGTCAGGCTGATTTATAGCATTGTTAACCACCCCTCTTCTACATAGCAAGAAACTTTCTATCCAATTTGCTTAGTGAATTCTCTTGTATTTGAGCAGAAACCTGCGCAATGGTGCTTAACGTGCATTTAATGGTTTGGAGGACTGTGTCCTAAGTGCTGAATTCCTGAAATAACTGTACTTTAATGCTTGGAGTTCTAAACTTCAACCCTCACTCAAGCTCAAACCACAAAGCTACCCTGGACTATTTCCAGTCTTACCCTCCAATAAACATGAGATGTTTGCCACTGCAAACACTGTCAGTCCTATTAATTCACCACATCTTCCAGAATTTAGTGATAAACTGAATTCCACAGCCACTTCTGTCCATAGCATTAGACTAATTCTAGCTGTATCTTTTCCCTGGTTAGTATTTATCCCACTGTATTAAATTTCCCTGTCCAAATCAGTTACTCAAGCTACCTGATAGCTCATTATGAAGCCCTGTAGACCTTGCTGTGTGAAGCAGTATAAAGGGATTTCTATCCAGATTCAAGAAGCATATCCTGCCAGAGGTGAGAGTTGTATGTTAAGTTAGGCATGGGACATAGTGATGGTGTAATGCTTAAGCTTAGAGTTAGCTTAATCTTATGGTTTGGGGAAGAGTAACAGCAACGTGGCTCACTGACATGTCCTTTAATGCTTGTTTAATCTAGGAAAACTGGTGATCAGTCAGGATAGCTGGATAGAAGATGAGAGGCAGAGGAGGTATTTGGAGAAGGACTGTAGAACATTATTAATTCCTAAGTCCTTCAAATCTGATGACATCAGGAAAAGGACTGTCGCTGCCAGAAGCTTAAGATCTCTGATGGGACTGGAAAGTCCTGCGTAACCAGAATGCGATGCTTACAGAAATCCATGAACAGAAATCTTCTGTTTAACTTCAGATAATGATGCTTTTGTAATGATTAAGACCAGCTTTAGGGTTGGCAAGACAGTTAGGATTCAGAAAAACAGCATCTGAGGAACTGCCTTGTTGCTGTTTTCTGCAGAGTTCACCAGGCTGAGATAAGTGTGGCAGAGACAGAAGCAAATGTTGTCTGGTGAACAACATGGTGTGCTGGGATCACTGGGTCACGCTTAACCTGCAGGTTGATCAGGGAAATATGAGCATGGGAACTTTCTTTCTTTCCAGTTCCAGGGTTCTACCCCTTGTGAAGGTGTCTGGCTTTGTCCCCAGTGCATTTTAGCAGAGGAGATCTGGCACTTGCAAGTCCTCTGCAGGCTGCTGCTCTTTGTTCAACTCTCTCAAGAGGGAATACTCCTGTGCAAAGGCTTACTGTTTAAAAGTTAGGTGGGGTTCAACGTGCATTACTTCATCAGGAAATTTACTCCTAAGGTGGAAAGAAGCAAATAACTGTAGTACAAATTTTCCTGTTGCAAGATTATATTCCATTTCAGTGGGGACTGGAGGCACTTGGTGTCTTGCAGGATCAGTCGTTTAGTATCTGTAAATGAAATAAATAGTGAGCCAAGTAAAGCGTATCCTGTTCGTCAGGGGAATTTCAGCAACATTAAGCACTCCTAGGCTGAGCGCTGTGTTTTTCCAGGGGAATGAAGTCAGTCCCATTGCTGAGCCATGTTACACAAGCAAGAATCTTACAATGAAGGAAATGGAAAAAAGTTTCTTAGCTTTTTCCTGCCTCCTATGGAGTGAAATACTGTCTGCTGGGTAAATAACACGTCTGTGACATTAGCATATGAGATTTATATAAGAAGGCAAGTACAGAAAAAAAATAAATTGGTGAAGTTCTTTGTCCTGATCCTGCTGTTTGTGTACAAGAAAGATTCACAGAGTAGTATGAGCTCGTGTCTTTTGAAAAATCCACAGGTTCACAAATAGCTTAAACAGACTTACTATTAGACTGCTTGTTTGAGTGGTTTTATTTATAAGTCAAAAGTTGATAATACATTCATAAAGACATTAATAATTTCATTTTCAATAAATGATTTGGGATGTTTTATTTTGGGAAAAAACCCAACCTGTTTCACTTGAGGTCCAGAAAGTATCAAGTAGTAGTTACACTGTCACTAGGTTTGTGCTTTTCTAAACTGCGTAATTCTGAAGAGTGAAAAGGCTAATCTGATATGCATCCTAGTTATTTTTAATGCAAAAAGTCTTCTGATATTGGAGCGTTACAAATCTCTCAGAGGAAAGCCATTATCCAATATTTATGCAAAGCTATGTGAATACTCTGTTATCCCTCTGAAAGCTTTGCTTCCTCTTGCTGGACGTTAAACAGTGACAATAACCAGGCACCACTCACTTGTGGAATTTACAGAGAGATTATGTATTCCTTAAATTGGGTGGACCACAGGCAGGGCTAGGATACTACTGGGGAAATAATGAAAAAGAGTGCTTTCTCTTTTGTTCCCTCAATAGTTGTTTAATATAAAATGCATTACTTTTTGGTATTTAAATAAATTAACTGGCAGCTGTAAGAGATCAGTTTTGGAACATTCAGGAAGGTGTTTGATATTTGCAAACATAAAGGTCTTAGTAGAATATCCATTAAAATCCTGAAAAAAATGAATGTGATACTTGGCAATACAGGTTAAGCAAGGTTTGTGGGGAGATGTAAAACCTTCTGCTAGACCAGCTGATAAGATTGGAAAAAACAGATAAGATTAAAAGCATTAAAACCTTTCTACACTTTTGAAATGTAAGGTATCAGCATTCAAAACCAAGTACTAGTGGAGAATAATTGCTCAGAATTTGACTTGCTTATATTCAGTTGGGGAATATCATAGCAAGAGAAGAGCCCAGGTGGTGCAGAGAGGGGGAGAAGAGGGAATTATTTTCTGATGAACACTCAGTGATTAGTTAGAAGTTGAAAGAGGGATGAAAGAAAATTGCAGCCTGCCCCAAAAGCAGAATATTTTTTGTGTCTTTGATTTTTAATGTTCAGGGCAGTTACAAAGTTGAGTTTCTGTACAGTACAACCACACTATAATACAGGTTACCCTTTCTGCTTTCCCCTGTGCAACAATATATGTAGTGTCTGTATATTGATAAAGAGGTATTTTTAGATAGAAAAGCCGTCATCTTTGATACCGTTAAGAAAACAAGCTAAGTACGTGCCACGTTATGAACTCCCAGTGGCTATGCCCTTTTGACACAGGCATTTCTACAGACTGGAAGAATCAATGCTACCGAGGATTACAGGGTTAAGAAAATAATTGTCCATCAGTTTCATTAAAGTACTGTGCACTGAATGCATGTCAGATAAATTGCAGCTTTATGTAGAGCCACTGAAGAAGAGTTTTTGCAAACTGTGGATACCATCCAAAAGAGACAGACTCTTGNGAAGTATAATAATCCTGTAAATAATAAAATCAAAAGTGGTCTCTGGTTTCCACCAGAAGAATTTTTAACTGAACTTTTCAACTCTTCTGTGTGACATTAGGTAAAAAAAAAATGGCTCAGACAAAACGCTAGGTCAAAAAGGTATAATGGCTAGATGGGGTTTATTATTTGTTTTGTGTATTTACGGTTGTGTAGACCAACAAAAGAGAGTTGTACTTCCCACTCTCTTCCCAGCTTATTTTTTCTAAGTCTACAAATTAAATGGTAGCTCATGGGTGTATGTCATTGTCCATTGTAATATCACAAAGCCTGTTTGTATCTGTGCACACATGAAAGAAAAGGGAGAAGGTGTTATTTCATGTGGGAGCAGAAGAGGGTTCAGCAGAAAGCTGTGTTTGAAGGAAGACAGGATACAGTCCCAAGGGAGTGGCTCAGGGAGGAAGGATTTAAGCCTTAAACATGTCCACACTCTTCTCCTACAGAACTAATATTTTGTCTGATATATGGAAGTTAGAGTTTTCAGGAGAAAGGAGCAATAACTGAGAACTGTTTGAATTTTCAGCTCAACCCAAAAAATTCTCTCCAAGCGTCTAGAGAAGGAATGCCAAGCACAGATGGCGTGGTGATGTATTGGGCTGGAGGAGCTGCCCAGACTGATTGTTGTTCTGAGTATTTGATTTTGCGAATAGCAATAAAGCCTTTTTCATTGACCTCTGAAGGATTAATTTGTTAATTTAACACTCACAGGCAAAGAAGCCTGCAGGAAAAAAAAAATTGGATGTGCATATAATGAATTGCTATGTTTATAGTTTGTATAAGGCACAAAACCCATAATCTGCTGATTGGAGTTGAATTTGAGAAGTGCTAATTCATGAGCTTTGACATTCCAATTATTTTGTTATTAATATCTTCTGCATCCACCTGTACTCCTGTCCTAAGAATTGTTTCAATAGCCCTGCTAAACAACACTTAAGACAAACAATGGGAAATGCCATATCGCTGTGCATTTTTCTAAAGGGGAGTGTGGGAAATTTAATGAGGCTTTAATTTGATTTAAGGTGGTGGCTTTTCAGCAAAAACGGCAAGGTGTTGTTAAATTGTGCTGACAAAGGAAGGTAGAAAGTGAAAAAACCTAAATTCCATTGAAATTTTAGACTTGTTCAACCAATAATTTTTGTGCTTGGCATATTTATTGGTGCAAATGGCTTAATATTTCTTAAAAGTGTTGCATTCTTTTTCAGTTATAAATTGTTCTTTTTATTTTCTTTTTTTTTTTTCCTCTACTGGATGGATTTAGTCAAAAGGTAGTTACCCAAGTCATGTTGCCCTATAATTAAAGCACATAAGGGAAACAAATACAAATATACAGTCGATTACCTGAAAGTGCTTTTCAAGGAGTAAGTTTTTCCTGGTTACAGTGAAATTATTACAGAAATAAAACAGTGATATGACTTTAATGCTGTGACATGCAGACTGTATAATATGATAATTCTAGACTACCTTTCTTGGCATGTCTGAAAAGAGCCAATGCATTTAAAACCAGACTGGTGTTAAGACTATGTAACTGCCTGGATTTGCATATGGTTGAGCTATCAAAGAGAATACCTAAAAACTAAAAGCACCTCTGGTGATACAGTTCAGCCAATCTGCCTGTGTCATGTGGGGAGCTGATGCTCCTGGCTCTGGGATGCTGCCCTGAGGCATTGCAGCGTACCAGGAACAGGACTGCAACACATAAACCTCTTCTAGAGGTTTTATTTCAATCCTAAATATAATCTAATTAAATCTAGGTTTTGTTTTCTCTGCTAGACAAACCTAAGAAGAAGAGACATGACTTTTAAACCACCCCTAGCTTGTTCTATTTTGTCATCTGGCACATGAAGAAAGAAATGGGGAACCAATATTACAGATCTTAATGGCAACACTGGAGCCTCTGGAGATCCAGCTTTTACTCTCTGACCAAAAGCCGTAAGATAGGAGCCTTTGACAATAAAGGATATGATTTTTAGTATTGCTAATAATTCCCCTTGGTGGCATTAAAGATGCACTATTCGTGGAAATTTCTGTTCTGGACACGTCACACTACATCTCTTCAAGGTAAACACACTAGCTAAGCAATAATAAGCTAGAGCATGTACTTTTATTCTCTTCACAATCTTTTTAAGCAATTTAGTGTAATTTTTTTTAGGTTGCTATAAGTAATGAAACTGTGTGCCTACTTTTTTCCATGGACTTTTTCTTCTTGCATACAATGTTTACACAATCTTTTCTAGGGCTACTTCTCAAGAAAGTTAATTGCCTTTTCTTCTGTGGTCCACATAACATAAAGATCATTTCTCTCTAGTGATGAAGGAATGTTCATATGGACAAATATTTTCAATAACAGAGGCTAAACCCCAGAGTTTTTAAAGATCAATGCAATGTGATTAGTGATGCAGAAAACTTCAGCAATTGTTTGCTTTTTTGTTTTATTTTATTTTTTTTTTATTCCTCCCAAACTCCTCTCTTAGAAATTTGCTAGTTATTTTTTAGTGCAAAGATAGATGTCTCACTTTAGTGGAAAAAAGAACTACTTTTCTTTGGGTGTAATAACATAGTAGGAATTGAATCATTAATATCAACATTTGTGTGTTTGTTACCAACCTATCCTGCCTGCCTGTGAGTGACTGTAATAACTTATTTTCTGACATTTATGTTCATATTATATTAGAACCACATTTTAGAATTAATTTGGCTTCTTCAAGAGCTGGAGATGAAGAAAATAATTTCATAGTTCTCTTTGTCTGCAGTGGCTCAGTTTGGGAATACTTCTCAAGTTAACAACAATTTTAGCCTTAATCTAAAAAAAATCAGAGCCTTACAATTAGCCAGAACTAATGCCTAATAAAAAAGTGGAAAAGTGTCATTTGTAGATATTTTCTAGTCACCAAAAAGTATAATTTTATTGAAATAGGTCTAATTATGAAATGCGAACTTCTGTGACATTTTAAAATACATAGAATGATGAATATTTCCTGACTATATTGAAATTATCTATTATTAAATACAAGGGATTAACAATTGTCTGCTCTCAATTTATGAAAACTACAATATAAACTATCAACTTGTACCAATTTTGATGAGCACCATCCAAAATGAAAAATAATGGAACCACTCGTGCTCCAAAGAGCTTCCAATCAATACCAGAGGATAAGTTGACATCCTTGTGTCTAAGTTGGAGGGACATGGATTTGACGGAAGGACCACTGGCTGGATAAGGAACTGGCCAGATGGCCGCACTCAAAGAGTGGTGGTCAATGAGCATTTAAATTTAACATCTCCAATAGAAATATTTGCCACATGTGAGACAAGACCAATATTTCTCAACTTGTGGTCTGTACCAGAAAGCTACTAAATAAATTACTCCAACTCTTTTACTATATGCACACATCCACCCACAGAAAATAAGAAAAATGGAAACTATGTCCAATGTAAGTTAGCTGCTTTTTTTTTTTTTTCCTTTTCTTTTTTCAGAAAGGGTGGGTCAAACTTGATTTTGTTTTGGAATGACTGGGGGGTTCTGGTTTTTTTTGGTTTTTTTTTGGTCCAAGAAAACTTGGAAAACAGTGCTATGGACAGTAGTCATATTCATGGCATTTATTCCTAAGATACTCCTCCTTCTGGGCACAGAATGAGACAGATATCCCTTGGATGAAGAGCACGGAAACTTGTATTTAAAGACAGAATTATATCTGAGGACTGAATGAGAACATACAAACACAAATGTGCTGTGACATGCCATATATTTCAATTCTTGATTTCTTTAGTATAAGCACCTTTAAGGAGGTAGTAAAACTAAGTATGCCTACAAGTACGTTCATCATTTTGTTAGGTATCCATTTTTGGGGTGTATGCTAAATACTTCTAGAAAACATAGAGTAAATCACAGTGTCATTTGTCCAGCTCATTTTAAATATACAATCTTCCATTAATATTGCATACACAGATGGCTCTGCTCCACTCCTGCTCCTCTTTTTTTGTTCAGCTTGAAGTCAGTGTAATTTTAAATATCCTACTTGTCAAATTAGATGTATTATATTACCCATAAGACACATTAAAGCAGATAAGCTTTTTTTATTGCTCCTTAAAAATATCCCAGAATAACAGTGAATTTAATAACATTGGGTTTGGGAGGAAGGACTAAATAACAGGAAATCATCTATATTTCATAGCTACAGGTATCAAGCAAATAATATATTATAACCAAATAATAAATAATATCACTCAATTTCTCTGTTGGCAATATTACTTTTTTAGGAATAACAAATTAGAAAATTAAAAGTGCCTTCTCTCATTTTATTATATTTTACTGACATGAAATTTGATCACGTTGGATGGGTCTTCAGGAATGGACAAAAGAAAGATAAAAAGCTATAGCCTGGAGACCAGTGGGAAGAGCAAATAAGCTATTTAGTGTAGCAATACTTAGTCTCTTTAATGGTTTTCTGCTGATTGTACAACTTCATCTGGAGAACATTAATGAAATAGCAGCATGAAATATATGTCTGTTGAGACTAAGGCGATGTAACAAGCAACTTTGTAGGTAACGTTTTGTGATTTTTAAAGAGTAGTTTTTGTTATTGCCTTAAGCTTGTTCAATGTTCTCAATTTGGATTTAACTTTTTTCTCAGATGTGCCTTCTACGATATGGGTTCTTTCAAACAGAAAATAGCGAAGATGCTGAAGCTTATAATAAAGGAGAGTTTAGAAATGAAGTTTTAATCCAAGGCAAACAGATTAAGGTCATGACTTTTTCTAGCACTGAATACCAAACAGTTCCTGCTGATTTCAAGGCTTAAGAATGACTCTTGTTCCTCTGCCGCAGGGTAGCTACAGTTTCGTGCTACAGCTGTCCTGACTCTCTGTACCTAACCTGGTGCACTGTTATGACAACTGGACAGCAGACTCTGTCAGTCCTTGTACATGGAGAGTGGTGTCACTACAGCAGGATGAGACAACTGGCCAGAACTGAACTCAAGATGCTTGCAAGCAGCTTTCTTTTTGTATGTATTTATTTTTGCTGTTGCTCCTTAAAAACAGGTCTTTCCACTCTGTTTCCACTGCTTCTCAATCCTTCTTTTGTTCATGTAGTGCTGTACCCTGCAGGATAAGGCAAGGTCCAGATCTGCAGGGCTGGTGCCTGCCATGTCTTCTTCAGCTGGCTCAGCACAGGGCTCCTTCCTTGCTCTGTTGAGCGGCAGAGCGGGTGAAGAAATAGGAACAAGTTCCTTGCAACACTCCTCCCCAGCAAAACCACGCAAGATACTCATACATATTGCGTAGTCCCTGAGGGTAGGGGTATTATCCTTCATAAACCTTTCCCCAGCTTTGTTCCAGGAAGCATCACGTAGTGCAATGCTAGACAGAGCTCATTTTTGCAGCCTGTAATACATTTGCACTTAAACATCTTGCCCGTGCCCTTGCAGCTTTATTCCACTGAGCACATTTCCTCTAGCAGGAAGACCCGTGGAATTTTGTTTGCACTTTCTCAGTGGGGAAATCGCATGAGAGTCAAACATTCCTCACTTCTGGGCTTGAATTACGCTGTTATCCTGCTGTCTGCTGTGAAGAGCTTTTAAGTGGTGTGTTTGCCATTAGAGCCTCTCCATGTGAATTATTTACTATTGACAGTGGTAGCTAGTAGGGAATATTTCTGTGGGATATGGATTTATAATTGCACTGTTAGCTCAAGGATTAAAGCTTTTTTTGATTGCTCTGAGAGAGGCGTTTTTTGGTTTTGAAATCACAGGAGATGTATGAGAAATCTGACCTATCATGTTGTCTCTGGCTCAGGAGAGGGAGTATGGAATGAACAAGAATAATAATAAAAATAAGGCAAAGAATTATTTTCTCTAAAAGCCCTTTAATCTGATTCCATGGACAGATGGCCAAAGCAGAAAATTGTTGTGTTATTTTGAAAGGTTCATGTGGCTGCCTGGAAGGTATTGTCCCTACAGCAGGGCAGGGAGAGTGAACTGAACAAATTCTCCTGGTGAGCTTCTGTGAGAAGTCAGCCAGATTCAATCAGGAGCCAAAAAAACCAAAACTTAAAAGACTTAAAAGTACGGCAAAGATAACGTCATCAAGTACATTTCCATGCCACCCTGGATTTACTGTATATGTATCGCATGGTATGTCTGCACATACTCTGGGCCAGGAGAGGACAGCTGCCGTGCGGAAGGCAGGGTTGTGCAGGGTCCATGTGCAGCACATCCATCAGACCTGGGCAGGAGCTTAGGGTGCCCTGGGTGGAGGTCTGGCTGCCTGGCTGAGGAGCGCTGATGCCGTGATGGGTGCTCGGCTGCTTCACTGGAGAGGCTTTGTGTTCAGCTGGCTCTGGCTGTGATCAGAGAAGCCTTTGCCTGGAGTGCATATCAATATGGATATATCCCACATTAAACTTTTATGAAAAGCTTTGACTCTAACCTTGGGTGTTAGTATCCAAATGAAGACTGGGAGAAGGCTTTATTTAGTGACCGTTAAAAGGAAGATTTAAAATATGACTCCAGTAGGTCCTCCTAACTTTATTCCCTCTATAAAGTGTGATCATTTTAAAGTATAGATTTTTTTTATATTAATTGGATAAATTATGACAATATGGCAAAGTTCAAAATAACCTTAGAATGACAGCCTAAGAATACTGTCCAGCACAAAATGGATACGCTTCTTTAACCAACCAGTTTGAAAGTGACTGGCTTCTAACACTGAAAAAAATTGGCTATTAGTGAATCAAAGTACAAATCTTAACTAATTTCTGGTTTACTTCTTAACTGAAATAGCAAAGGGTAATGAATACAAATGTAGTTTTCCAATTAGATAAATACAACTGTCCTTGCTTTTGGAAGCCAGTGCAATTGTCATAAAAGGAACTTCAGAAAACCACAGTCCATAAAATGTAAAATTACCTCGGGAGGAGGGCAGTGTGCCAGAAATAAATCACATTAACTTATAAACAAGTTGCTACCGATTAATAAAACCATTGACTGTTACAAACAGGTGTAATGACACAGCCTGGCAGTGCTCATGGCTGAGGTGAAGCTCCTGCTGGAACAGCTGCTGTATGCCAATTGCTAACCTGCAGCTAACATGGCTGTCAACTTTTTCAGTCTATATTTTTCACAGTTATGGCAAAATTATTCTGACAAATGCCAGACAGAAATCTCACAAAAATTATATTTTTCTGCAAGTCTTACCTTCAAAATGACCTAAAATAATGGCATTCCTCTGTCTTTATGTAAATGACTAAAGCACGTGTCATTAAACTGGGGGTTTTTTTAAAGTATAGAGCTTAATTAGATTTTAAGTACATCCATTTTTAATATTATACTTATTTTACAATGGCTTTCACAGTGACCTGACTGACCAAACCATATGAAATATGTGTTTTGATTGAATATTCAGATAAATCAAAAAGCTGTTCTCCTAGGATGTTGTCTCAGGGCAGAAAGAAACATGGCAACTGAATTATAAACCCTTGACAGTAATTTACTGTAAAAATGCTGATACAGCAGAAACTGTAATGCTGTGACCGATATTGCTATGATATAAATATTCTACTTTCCTTTTTCATTTTGCTTTTGCTCTTCAACAGCTTGTTGTGAGGTTTAACTAATGATTTGAAATATGCAACAACCATCTCTTGCTCTTCCAGCAAGAGAATTCCACAGGCACAATGAAAACTTACTCATCAAAACAAAGTCGTGAATTGAGAAAATAATCTCAAATAATCACAAACGCTGCTAAGGAACGTAACAACCTCTAACAACAATGTGAGATTTGAAAGATGTGTAGTAGTGGGTTGCAGAGATGTTTTGCTTGCTTACTTCTGACAAAATTAATACCAGGGATTTAATCTATGTATTTTAGAAAGATGAAGCAGTAGTTTGACAACCTGAAATGAATTAGTGCAACTACAGTCTTTCAGTTTCAAGATCACAAGAAAAGTTTTATCTCGCAAGAAATGAACTTGTTAGATAGATGAGGCTGAATTCACAAGATGAACAAGAAATCACCCAAATACAATAGGTCTGGCTGTCTTGGAGGCCCTTATGACCTTTTGTCTGGATTTACTGGCTATTCACAACATGTTCTGGCCTTATGAAGAATCTGCTTATGAAGAGTAAAAAGATGCCCCAGAAGTTACCAGTGAAAACAGGTTGATGAGCAGCTCTGTTTTTATAATATGCCATGAACCAGAAAGGCAGAATAGATGGTGTTTGCTGGGTGAACATAATGAGGAATACAATATTTATCTACCTGGTCATAGTACATTGACAACATCAGACTAGAGCAATCTCAGGATCCTGAGTTGCTTTTTATGTGTAGATAGTTCTGATAAGGGACTGAGCTTTTCCATGGTTCAGGGGAAATTCTCATTTGAGCTGGTTATTGGTGATCTAGTTTTGAGGTCGCTGGCACTGCCTTGCAAGCAAATTTACAGAGAATTAAGGGGTTTTATGCTGATAAAGCAGCCCATCACCATTAAGCACAGTGTCTTTTCCTGTTGCAAATGCTAAGGTATGGAAAACACTGCAAGAGAAAACTCCCTCTCTTAGGGAGAAAAATTCAGAATGCCTTGATGTAGGACGTACTTGAAATTCCTACAGCTTGTCTCAAAAAACCTGCAATCTAATCCTCCAGGCTGGAAATTACTGCCAGCAGGATGGACAGCATTTTCTCAAAGGATGAAATAATGCAGATACTGGGTTAAAGCGATGGAGAAAACTATGGCTGTGATGATGGAACTTGGAATAGTACAGTTCATCCAAATCGCCTCTTCAGAGAGCCAGGGACTGTTAACAGGGATCTGCTGAGGTGCTCACCAGGATGCAGGACAGCTACTGGGGAAGTACAGAGAGGAGAAAGTGCTGAGCGCTCTGTGACTGGAGTATTAATCAGTGAAAATGGGGGTTGTAGAGATATTTCATCTTTGCATGTAATTAGCTTGCATTCAAGTCACTGTCTCTATGGGATTAGTTTTAGACTCCATTGGTGCAGCTGAGCTGGGCATGTGCAGATAGTACCTCTCAGATGCTGTCCTGAAAGCAGTACAACAGTGTTGGCTGTAAATAATACAGCAGGAATATGCAGGCAATGCCGTTTTCAGTACTCACATTAATCTATTACAAGTTTTCTTTGGTATCTGTCCCTGACACAGCTGCTTAGACTTACCTTTCATGTGCAAGCAGTGAAGTTCACTGTTTTTCCTGCACTTAGGCAATACGCAGCTCTATAATCACAGCTGTACTCTGGAAGGGGGGAAGAACAGACGGCCTGAAAGTGAGCATGCCATGTTCAAAACATCAATTAAAGGAAAATTTTATGCTTCTTGTTGAGGGATAAAAATCTAAAGGAGGAGAGTTGTTAGTTTATTTTGGTTCAGATGATCACACAGAAATGGGGACTGAGGCACGGTTTCCCTGTAAGCCCACAGAATGAGAATGTTGGGAATGGGAAAGAGAGAGGGACAAGAGAACTCTGAAAGACTGCATAAACTTTTTCCCTGATAGTAATGGAGAAAGACTGTCCACTCTTCAGGTTGTAGGCACACTGTGTCCATTCAGACATCTGCCCATGGACTGGAGGAACCTTGCCTGTGCTTGGAGATATGAGCCCTGCAGATAGCAGTGTTCTAACTCCAAATGGGAGGTAAGATGTGAGTGACTGAACACAGGGCTAGCAAACACCTACGCTGTGTCCCTTATAATTGTCACAATAGTAAAAGCTTCTTATTATTCTCAGATTTCTGATAAACTACAAACAAGAAGGTCCCAGTGATGCCAGCAGGGAACATTGCTGAATATCTTTATTTTATTGTCTGTTTTATGTTATATAGTGTCTGATTCGTGGAACTCAAAGTGAGGTAAGTCACAGGTGAGTATTTGCATATCTGTGTGCCCACATATGTTAAAGTTGTTCCTTACAGCTGGTCAAGAAATCCTCTGGTTTCTATAAATTAAGCATTATAATAAAATGCAGCAATATTTAAAAAAGGGAATGCCCTTTCCCAACTTTTAGGCAGTGAAAGAAGAGATTAAGGTGATAACAGTAATGCAGGAGGAAGGATGAAGCTTGAAAGAACAAAACTGTAATACAAATTAGTTTGATCAGGTACATATTTCACTAGAATTTTCAAATTATTTTTTCTATTTTCAGACATGTGTTAAAAATCACATATTTATTCTCAGAAGCTTCTTTGCAGTCAGTAACATCTTCTGTGAACTGGTGTACTGTCTGGGAAGTTTGAAACTTGAAATAAAGAGAGGGCAGAAGCAGGAAGGTCTGTGGGTTTCTGGGACGCCTATGAGCAGGGGAAATGCTCCACAGCTTGGAAGCAATCACAGGGTTGTATCCTAAGGCTATAAGATCAGAAACTCTTCCTATGCCCCTTTCTTAATCCATCTGCATAATAAGCTTTTCCTTTTTCTTATGAAAGTTTTTGAAAGTGTTTCTGATCTATGTTTGCATATGGATGCCAGACGATGATGCGTTAAGTCTTCAAGCTGAACTGAGCATAAAAACATGCTCAAATGATGCAGGGATATATTGTTGTGTCAAAGCCAAAGTTAATATTCCAGACACAAAATTTACCCAGCAAGTTGCTGGAAAAGAGCTGTCTCTTGAGTCTTGCAGAAATAGGATTAACTAAACCAGCAACATTTCTCATTGATAAAGAGTACATAAGAAAGTTATAGATCTTTAAAAGGACCTAAAATCTATCTAGCACTGTAAATCAGTTATACAATGGATTTTGACTAAAATCAAGTTACTATTATCATCTGGTGAGTCTATTTAGAAAAAAAAATGCTTGACCATGTAATTCACATTGCTTCTGAAGTCACTTGAGACTTAAAGATTAGGAGTATGTTATGTATGCCTTCTGATGGTAATATAATACACTTAATGTGCCATATTTGCCTCTGTTGTATCTGGCCACGCTTGAAAAGCTATTTCTAAAGTGTGTTTTATTGCTTTTAGTACACACTGTTTCTCTAAGCATTGATGTGTGATGGTTGAGATGATGGTGTGCTACAAATGGGATTTCCATTAGGACAGATGCCAAATTAGACTTGCCTGAAGAGTATCTGCTTACTGACTCCGAGAGGTTTTCTTTAATAAATGCAATGAATAGATGCACGGTTTTGGGATTCTTCACAGAGAGAAATGAGAGTACAAGGGACCTCTCAGTTTTCAAATAAAAAGTTTGAAATTTTCTCTTTGACGTTTCATTCTGGGAACTGTGATTTAGCAACAGACTGCTTGACTGTCTTGACAACTTGAATACTACAGACAGCATTTTGATGGTGAGTTTCTGCAGGAATTGACCAAACTTCTGTTTTAAGTATTAGTGAAATTACAGGATGTCAGCAAAATATATGGAGTTGGTCTGCTCCTCAGATCTTGGCTCTGCAAGTGTACTGTCTTGCTTTCAATGCCTCTCCATTCCAAATTCAAAGTAGAAAGACTTCAGGACACGGAAAAAGTTAAACAGGCATAATTTTCATATATTCTTCCACTCATGAGTCAGTACTTTGCATAGTGAAGTTTGTGTTGGAATTTATTCTTTCCTTCTTTCTTTTTTTTCTGTGTGAGATATTTTGCTTGGCAAATGTATTTAAATTTCTGCAATGTACATGAATGGCACTTACTTTCTACTAAATAACTTTTTCAGCCTTACATAACAACCACCTGAAAGCCAGACAAAGTTATGTCTTTTCCCAAGGACATAATTTCAAAATTACTAGCCAAAGTAGTCACCTGCAATTGTTATACAAGGAAAGGAAGTGATGAGATAGATAGTGTTCATAATTTGATTTGTACACGCTTTAAGCACAGGAAACCTGTGTCAGATTTATTTAATTGCTTGTTATGATCTTTACTGTGCAGGATAAAGAAACGTCTGCAAAGAGATTTTTGAATTCTTTCTTTTAATTTCCTGCAAAAAAAGATACCAGAAAGGTTTGTAACGTTCCATGTACTTCATTGCTATCTATACACAAAGGGGGCTTCTGATCAAAGTTGTGTTTTAAAAAGAAGGCTAGTGTAGATCCTTTAAATAAATGCAAACTTCCTTGCCCAAGGGCTGGAGAGAATCAGGAGTAAGTCTATAAAGAGGGAACTGGGCAGTGTTATTAGTAGAAGTGCACTACAGCCAATACAAATAATTCCAGAAGGGCCTGTTTCCTCAGTGGAAAAGGGCTCTGCTACAGTAATCCGATACAGGGTTAATGAAGCTTCGGGAAATATCTTCATTTTCAGATATTGCTGTAACAAGCATTACCAGCTAACGTAGTTGTAAGTGAAGTTTTCTCTGTTCTGTTTTTTTCAGCATGCTGGCAAATTTTGTGGTGTTTGCAAAGTCCCTACTCTGTTATTTCTTAAGAGAATGTCTGTGTCTGGGAACTGGAAGCTAGTCCTGAGCTAAGCTTCCTGGGAGCAGAAATTAACCTGCATACCAATTAGTTTCTGATTTCATAATTCATATGTGTATATAATACTGATAGAATGAAATTCTTTCCAAATTCAGTACTATTCTCTTTCCTGCATGAGAAGACAATCCATTGCCACTTTCAGGAGTGGCCTGGTAGGAAATAGCGAGCACATACTATAAGATAACTTGGCATATATTGGTATCTTTCCATTAATAATATAGCCAAAGCTTCTCCTTGGTAATAATTGTTGCTCATTTATTTCCTTGTAGTTTGAACTGTATAGATACATAGTTTAAGCTTGCTGTTTATTGTAAGAAATTTCATGTGAATGGATTTAATTTAAATGCTTTCAATAGTCCTGATCTGTAAGAGTGGTGTTATTCAGCACTTAAGACAGCTGTAAAATGTAAGATATCCCAGAAAAACATACATTAGGCACATCTAGCTTCTTGAAAAACAAAACATTACAACAGCACTTTCTTCAAATACTATTCTCTTTAAAACTTTATGTGAAGAAAGCCTTTGGCATAGACGTTTGATTATTCAAATGAGTATTGAAGCAAAGTGTATTAGAAGTTGCAGAGTCTATTAAGAGTTGCAGGTATATCCAGAGCCTTGTGTTTTGCTCCTGTTTGCTTCATACATAACCCAGTTTTCTTTTACTTAGAAAGAATTCAGGAATTACCAGCTGATCAGTTTGGAGTGGCATTAGGCATTGCCAGAGAGAATAATGCTTTGAAGTGAACCTGGAAGATTTCTTGATCATCTGTATAAACATGACATCACTGCTGGGGTCTGTTCTGGAGTGAGGCAGCCAGCTAGCTTCCTCCAGAGCAAAGCCCAGGATGGCTGCAGGGACCTCTTCCTCTACGCAGGATGAGTGACACCACGCCCAGCTGAGCTCACAGGTACACAGCTGCCCAGTGCTAGCACAGCTAACTTTTCGCCTTTGTGTATGTAACTTCATGATACACAATATGTCAGGACTCAGAAAGGTCTTTAATATTTTACTATAGAACCATCATTCCTCCCTTGCAACATCATTCTGTAAATGCTAGTGGCCATACCTTACCACTAAGGGATCTTCCTGCTGGTCTGAAGAAACCAGGACGTTAGTTTCCTCATATGCTGAAACTCCCCAAAGACAGAAATGTTTTGCCTTTGGACTAGATGTCATCCAGTTCTGAGCTGATGGAGAACTGACTGTGAATGCTCACCCATCTGTCTCATAGTGTATCCCATAAACTATGTCTCTATGGGATA
This sequence comes from Syrrhaptes paradoxus, assembly GCA_013400615.1. Classification (NCBI taxonomy): domain Eukaryota; kingdom Metazoa; phylum Chordata; class Aves; order Pterocliformes; family Pteroclidae; genus Syrrhaptes; species Syrrhaptes paradoxus. The sequence continues at coordinate 31,264 of VZTO01028174.1, forward strand.
GATAAAAGGAAACGTGAGCTTTTCTTTTTTTCTCTACCTTCCCTTCCCTAGTTTTTCAGCCAGTCTTTATGAAAGAAAGGATAGAAAGCAGATTGTTTTCTTTTTTTTCTCTGAATTTTGTGTTGGCAGTTCTAGTCCTAAAGCACTACAAATTCAGTCTTGCCTGGATATCTTTTTGAAATGAATTTTCTTATAACATATTGGAATGTTCCAGCTGTTTCAATGTTTTGGAATGTATATCTGATGAAAACTTCTGAGTTAGAGAGGACTGCAGAGACATCCAGAGGCTCCAGTTTAGAAGAGCATTTAATGCAATCAGGAAGTCAACAGAGGAAGTGTTTTGGTTCCACTGAAGCTAGGGACCCTGAAGTATATCCTTAAATAAGGTGTTTGTTCACCTTTCTTTCTCTGCCTTTTACAAGAAGACTGGTATTTTTTTTGGTCTCCTGTTCTTTTCCTGCAGTCTTTTAAGTCTCATCTTGGTCTTTTTCCCTCTTACTATTTGTACTGGAGTGTCTTGTGTCAGGGCCACCATGTCAGGGTCACCACCACGCAGTGGCTCCCTCACCCTCCCACCTTTCCCCCTCCCGGTAAGACGGGGGAAGGATAAAAAAAGGTGGAACCTCGTGAGTTGAGGTAATGACAGATTTTAATAATACAACACGAGAAAAAGGAGTATATAATAATAAGACAAGATATAGAATACAATGAAAACACTGGTACAATGGAAACTTCTCACCACCAAGATGATTCACAAAGACTCTCCACCTCTCTTCCAGCAAGCTTCCCCTTATATCCAGGGCATGACATCAGTATGGTATCGAATACCCCTTTGGCTATGCCCAGCTCCCAGCTTCTGTGAAAAAATTAACCCTATGCCAGCCGCACCCAGGACATGGAGCTAGAATTACAGTGCTTGGGAAAGTAGGAGGAGGGATTAGGAAAGTGTGAATAGAGAAAAGAGGCAGGAAAGGCATTAGGGTTTCTAGGAGCTGGGTGAGTGAGGTATGACAGGGTCGGAGAGTGAGGAAAAAAATCCTGGAGATCAGGTCTTGCTATCAGCAGAGCAGAGAGACAGGGATGGAAGGGAGAAGGACTAAACGGCAGCATCCAAGGGCATCCTGGCCTGCATCAGAAACAGTGTGGCCAGCAGGACTAGGGAAGTGATTGTGCCCCTGTACTCGGCACTGGTGAGACNCAAGTTGCACCAGGGAAGGTTTAGGCTGGATATTAGGAAAAATTTCTTCACTGAAAGTGATCAGGCATTGGAACAGACTACCTAGGGAGGTGATGGAGTCACCATCCCTGGAGGTGTTCAAGAAACATGTAGATGTGGTGCTTAGGGACATGGTTTAGTGAGTTAGGTGTTGGGTTGGACTTGATGATCCTTGAGGTCTTTTCCAACCTTAATGATTCTATGATTCTATGATCTGTAGAAAACTGTGCAAAGGTGGGCTGGGAATCTGCAGTTTGAGTGATGTTTTACTGCTGTAAGGAGTGGTGTCTCTCTTATTCTGCCTAGGCAAAATGAGCAGCCTGCAGCCCTAGCAGCCAATCTGTGATCCCAGGCAGGCTTTTTTTTCTCTAAAGCTGTCTGCGACACTCTTGGTAACAGAAATATTTTACATTTTTTCCTATACTTTGAATCTTCTGTGTTGTCTAAATTTTTGTTCATGTGCAGTGTTTAAAAATAGAGGCCTTGCTTATTATTTATAGTAGACATATAGTCCTAGATATAGTAAAATGATTAAGTTATAAAAACACCTTTAGTATATGGTAGAAAGAGATTTGCCTTTTATGAAACTGCATTGTGATTTACAATATACTTCTAATCCTTTCCCAAAGTAGTTTTTAACTTTTTACTCCATATTTTGCTTTTATGCATTCATTTTTTTCTTTCTCATGTGATGTGCCTCATATTTAACACATCATATATCAACTTCTTTCTTTCAGATAATTTCTCAGTGTTGTCAAGATAATTTAAAATTTAAATTCTTTTGTCCAGAGAGCTTTCTATTTGGTGTCATCTGTTAATTTTGCCAATATATTCTCTGCATAATTATTCAACTTAATGAAAATGTTGAAGAATTTAAGATGTAGGACACAGCTCTTTAAGAACCCATTTAATGTCCTTTCAGTAGAAAACAGACTTTGAACTATTCCTTATTCAACAATCTGTACAGAAGTTTTATCTAGAATATATTTGTCTAGTCTGCTTTATGAGGATGTCATGTCGGTCTGTGTCAAAAGCCATAATAAAGACATGTCACATTTCATGCTTCCCACTTGTCCACTTAGCCAATTATTTTGTCAAAGGAAATTGTATTGCATGAGCGCAATTTGTTTTTGACAAATACATGTTAAATGGTTCTTATTACCCTCTTGGTATTAACAAACTGATAGATGATTTGCTCATTTGTTCCACTATACTTTGGGGTTCTGAGGTTAGGCTGAATAGCCATTTAATTCCTTAGACACCTTTTTCCTCTTTGAATTTTTTTTTCTCTTTGCCCTTTTCCAGTCCTTTGGGATATCACTGTCTTCTAAGCATCTTCAGAAATCAGTTCTAATAGTTCTGACACTGCTCTGGCTACTGCTGAGAGTACTGTGGGGGACAGTTTGTCAACCACTGCTGACTTCACTGTCCCTAATACCAAATTAATCTTCCACATTTCTAGTTTCTCTCCCTTCCCCTTGTTACCAGTTACACAAGAATTTGGGTATGATGTACTAAGTGCTTGCACCAGTAGGTACTTTGCTTTGAAATAACTGCAGTTCACTGAGTGACTCCCCACAAAGCCCAAGCATTCACCAGGGACCCACATCTCCATGGTCATGATTGGAAGCTGTAGGTTAGATCCATGTCCTACTCTCTTTGCTGTCCTAGGAAGAGATGTGCTGAGCTTTCCCCTGATGTCTACAGGTATGGGAGGCTTCAGGAGCACTGAGCTCAGCACAAGGGCTGCTCTACAGCTGTTCTCACTTATGTGCAGTTGTGGTTGTCCTCATGCTGCCACCCACCTCTTGAATAACAGGTGTGTGGCTCCAACATTCACTGACAGGAGGTTCAGTACTTTCCTGTGGCTCAAATCCAACCTGTCTTATGTCTCAGAAGAGTGCCAGAGGCTCCAATTTCCCTTTAGAGAAAAGTTAATCCAATAGCTGGCACCCAGAGGCGATGTCCCAGTGCCCATGATCTCCCCAGCCCTGTGGCCCCCTGTCATGCCCTCATGAGAGCCAGTTCCATGCTGGGGATGCACTGGGGGTGCACAGGAGGAAGGCAGAAAGGAAAGGCCAGGACAAGGGGTGAGCCTTGTCCTACTCTATTGATATGTACAATCAGCTAGGAAAAGAAAACTTTAAGCTATGGTCTCTGCTCCGATGATTATTCCTGCTTCTTTTGAATACAGAACTGCTTAGGAAAGTTCCTTGTGCTAGAAAACACTGTCAAATTGAATGAAAAACTAATTTTGCAAGGAAGATGTGTTACATTGTAAAATAATGTTTTAAATAAAATAATTTGGTTATTCAGTAACAAGTATTCATTGTGTCATATTTGTCACACCTTCTGGCATAACTAATTTAACATTTTCTGCAAGACACATTGGCTGCTGTCACAGGAGGTAACAAAATTGATTTTAAAAGAGGGACAGCATATGGAAAAAATATCACTTTGCTAAAGGACATAATGCTACATTAATTAATAAAAGAAGAAAATAATCTTCTTGTATAGATAATTCCAACACATTTAAAGCACATCTGTGGAGCAGTTTGCTGTTCTTCCAAGCTTAGGTAAATTCCTTTAGGTGCAGTAAATTTCCTTTTTACTTTAAATAAATGCTATGCCAAGCAGGAACACATAGCAGATATAACATAGAATATATAATAAGCTAGAACCTTCCCCTGTTTCTGAAATCTGACATTTTGACTTGGTGAACTTTTGTACAAAAGTCTTTCTTTCTTGAAAAAGAAAGCAATATCTATACTTGAGCTGGATTGTGAGACTTTTTCCTTGCCGCTTCATGATGGTGTAATAATTTTTTTTCATTTCTGGATTGGACTTAATCTAATGGCGTATGTTGATCTTTCTGAATTCTGGCTTGCCTAGAAGTAGAGCTGAAGTGGGGATGTCACTGAAAAATTACTGCTGTTTGATCAGGGAAGGGGAAAAAAACCAATGTACTTGGATTCAATTAGAAAGTGGCTAAAAATTCTGTCTCTAGAAGGCCAGGTAGCTTGTGCAAGTCCACTTAGATGCTTATTCTAATACTTATAGCAAATGAAAACACAAAGAAAAGGCTTCTGAAGAGATGCATATTTCCCATTTTTCCAGAAGATAAGGTAGAGTTAATTCGTTTCCAGAAGAGAGGGAAGTTGACCTGCTACATTCCTGTGATTTCTTTTAATGACTTTTCTTCCTAGAGAAAGAAGGATGTGGGATAGGATAGGAGTTGTTTCATTCATAAAACTCTGACAAGTGGGTTTGGCGTATTGCAAACTAGTGAGAGGTACATCACTGGAGCAGTTTGCTGGCAGGTAAGAGAGATTTCTCAGGCAGTAAATAGAGTTTGTTGAAGTGAGTGGCTTAAATAGCCTAATCTGTGCTGATTTCCAAGGACAGGCTGCAGTGAGTCCTCCAGAAACCTTCAGATCATGTTGTTTGTGCAAGACCATGTCATGCACACAGTATCAGGTGCAGGTGCACAGAACAAAATGCACCTACAAAGTCGTACAGATTGAGGAGCATAGAAAAGGTCATATGTAAAAGCTATGCAAGTCATCTGTAGTTACTCAGCTTTACACCAGGGATCCTTCTTGAGCTTGTTCATAGGACAGGGAAATGGAAGATGATTTAAAGAAACACCAAACCCAGCCCAAAAAACAACAAAAAACACTTCTGAGAAGTTAACAAAATGGTAAACTTTTTTAGAAGGAAGTGAGTGTTTAAGGGATGTGACATTGTACAGATATGGTCTGACTACCTGTGGTTTTCTCCTTAAAAACCTGTAGAAATGAGGTGCACAAACCTAGGGACAACTTCTCTCTTCCTGACATAAATGTCCTCTTAGTTTTCCAAGCGCTCAATTTTATAACAATTTCTCTGAAATACTGATAAGATTTTTAAGAGATTGGGGGAGTGAAGAATGATAACTGTATGAAAATATATTTTCTTTCTTCTTTGTAGAAAATAGCATAAAACAAGGTAAGAGAGAATTCTTGTTTATTAGTCTGTAATAATAAGAATCTAGCTTCTCAGTTTATTATTAGTCATGTTCCGGTCAGCCTGATAAATAGACTTACAATATTTGTACTTTATGTACAGTACTCTGCTGAATGAAAGTTTAATTTATTCTCCTTTATAACGTTCACATGAAAGACTATTTTTCGAGTTTTGAAAAACTGCTAGAATTGTTAAGTGCTTTTATTTATAGAGTGTTGTTTTGTTAGTTTCCCACTTTTTAATAACAAAAGAATAGTAACTTAATCCAACAAAAATATTTATTTTAAACTAATCCTTTTTTTTGAGCAAAGATCTCACAAAGCTTCTTGAAATAACAAATAATCCACCAGGACCTCAGGAGAGCCTGGTTGTTTCTAGCTGCCCAGTATTGCACCTTCAAAGCAAAACCTACAGAGTCAGCATAGCAAACAGTCAGTCTTGCAGGAATAACCACTAACTAATACATAAGAGCACAGAGAAGGACCCAGTATAAGGGGAATGAAGGGATTTTCACACATGTTTGTTAAAACATCCATATTGGTTTCTACAAATCACATCTCACTGACACCTGAAAGCACAAACTGGCAAGAGAGAATGGAATCAAGTTTGTAAAGACTTAGTGTTTACATCTTCTTGCTTTCCAAGAGAGAGATGCAACATAGAGCTGGGCACAGACCAAAGAATGACTGACATCTTTTATATACATTCTCCTTAAATACCTGCTAGTGGAGTAAGAATAATCTGGGGTGAACTCTTACCAGAATGAAGATGTCAAACCACTATTGGGGAACCTTAATAATAATGTATTTTTCTCATCATTAATAATAATGATTATTATTATTTCTCCTGAATCAAATGCTCAGAATGAGAGACCACAGACACTATTTTAAGAATCTCTCAGAGGACTATTTCCATGCCAGTTAGTTGATGGAGTCTGTCCAAGGGCTAGAGGCATGACAATGTCACAGCTGGAAGTTGTTGGGAACATCTTTGTTTTGCTCCATGTCTTCCCACTGCTACAAACTGCCAGAGCACCAAGGGCAAGGAGAAGATTGCTGAGGAGTTACCCTGGCTGTGTAGGAATGTAGCTGAACAGAACAGCATGAGAAAGACTTTTGATTGATTTAAAACACTGCTCTTTTCGTAGGTATGCAACCTTTTTTTTTTGGGGGGGGGGGGGGTAATAATGCAAAAGTGTATTTCATAAAGGAACTCATCCACATAGACACAACTAACTCACAAGCTTGAAGACAATGTAAAGCACACACTACTAAGAAGGGGTGAAAAGAATGTGTTTATTCTCTTTCCTTTGGCAGAGAATTCAGGTTCATTTTTGTATCTGAGTTTGGATGAAATGTTCCTGCCATTTGTGTAGCCCAGCAATAACTGCAAAGTATTCTGAGTATTTGGCTATATACAGCAATATTTATTGTCACAAATCATTGATCACATTAGCCAGGCCATACATAAACTCAGTAAATAGTGACAAATAGAAAGCCAAATTTGGCTTTCAGTTGTGTTGGTGTAATCTGTAGTGACTTTGAAATCTATGGAACACTCAGGTTTAGAAGAAATATTCCCAGAAGGGACACTTCCAGAACACTAAGAGCATCATGTCATTTAAAAGAAAAGTTTAAGAAACCCAGAGATTTTGCCAAAAAGAAACCTGTTTTCTAAATTTGCATTTAGCTTGGTGTATTGCTATAGTTAAATGAATTGTTGCAAATGGTCTGAGTACCTAATCTGAAATCTGAAGAGGCCACAGAAGGTGATAAAATGAAGCAGCATAGGAATTGCATTGTTTTGGACATCTTCTCAAATCCATTTGTGTGGATGTACTGATTCCTCTTTACTCAGGGCTGTCAGGAAGGTTGTGGTTCAGTTTTTATCTGTGTTGCATTCTGTGAGCATGAGAAAAGTTTTTCTGACCTCAACTGGGAGGATGCTGTAGCTGGTGCTCCAGACTCTTACCTGAAGACCCGGTTCTGGGTAAGCATTCCTCCTTGCTTTCCTATAGTAATAGGTTTGGTTGTTGCTCTTTATTTAAGGGGGAACCTGATTATCATGCTGCTAGCTGGCAGTTGTAGATGGTGGGGAGACTAAGGATAACTAAAATGAAGTGGAGAAGAAGATGATATTGTTCCATACAAACAGGAAAGAAAACAAAACCAAGACCTCCCTCATCCCTTGGTCCTGACATGCCAGAATAATGGCAGTTTTTGCCACTGTGACCTGTGAGTGGGGCAGGAGGGCCAGAATGCTGCCCAATGTTTCTCCAGGCACCCATCTAAACTGACAGGCTCTGGGGTTTTGGGAATTTGGGTCTTAGGTTATGCCTCCATTGGAAGAAGGTTTCCTGTGAAGGTCTATAAACATGGGTCTTGGATGACTCTGCATGGAAATGCATGTGCTCAGAGGAGAAATTTGGAGTGTCTTCTCATGTATCAAACATTAGCTTGGTGTAAAACATGTCTGTGCATGGGAGCCAACCCCGTGCTTTTGGAATGAACGCAGAACGTGGTTGTCTAAAGTCCCTTCAAATGTGGATTAGTGTCCCTGTTGACTAAATCATGAGGGACTGGCAGTGTAAAGCCCCAAGTGCCTAGAATTAGCTCTTTGCTAAGAGGTCTAAGAGGTCTGTTCTAATACTGAGCAGTTTTGACTGAAGAGGAGACACTGGGTTGTCCTGATTTAATACATTTTCTAAGCTCATGCACACGCCTCCTTTGGTGTGAGTGTCTATGGGGGGCAGTGCCTCCGTTGCTGTGTGAAGCAGGTAGCGATGAAGTTGTCAAAATCCAAGTGAAGGCAGCAAAGCTGCTCTGCTTCAGGGATACTTGGCTCTGGAGCAGAGAAGTGGAGGTATTTGAGTTATGCCTGCTGCTGCTAATCTGTATTAACAAAAAAGCACTGCAAGCTATTTTTCATTATCCTTTGCTTGCTTTTTGCTAATCCTTTGCTAGTCAGAAAAAAAAAGCAGCAATACTTTGATGACTTAAATTTAGTCTCATCTGGTCTGTAGATTCGCGAGTAGTGAGAAGCACACATTTAGAATATTATCAGTCCATGTGCTGCATACATTCATCTAATTGAAGAACACCTGATTGCCTAAATTAATTCCTATTAACTAGAGTTGGTTGAACTGTTAACTCTGTTTCCTCTCCTACCACTAGATGATATAAAAAACCCCAATTTCTTAGATAGTCAGTCAGCCTGACTATCTAAGCTTGACTATATTGGAACTGAGCAGCAATGCAGACTTTTGTTTGTTACCAAATTTCTCTTGTGAAATGACAGCAACAATAAGAAAATCATACTTAATATTTGCATCCCCACAACACTGGCTGTCTACAGAGCCCAAACTATTATCTCCAGTTAGTTTAGCTGCAAATGAAAGATTAATAATTTGCTCAAGACAATATGAATAATCACATAGGTTATTTTTTGAGCATTTTCAGCATTACAATTAATCTTTTCTGACACAGTGCCTTTTTAGGTGTGTGATGGGTTTGCTCTTGGCTGGGAGCCAACCCCACACAACCTGTTTCATGCACCCTCCCCGCTCCCGAGGATGGGGGAGAGAATAAAAAGTGTGAAAGGAAAAAGGACTCGTGTTGAGATAAGAACAATTTAATAACTAAAATCCAATAATATTGAAAATAATAGTATATACAAATGTACAAGTGGGTGATACACAGTGATACTGCCCCCCCCAGGATGACGAAGGCTCAGCCTGTNCAGCTTCTCCTGTTTGCAGACAGCCAGAGAAGCTGAAAGACCTTGGCAGCCGCATAAACATCACTTTTTATCAGCTTTCTTCTGGGCACAAATCCAAAACACAGCCTCTTGCTAGCTATTATGAAGAAAGTTAACTCTGTCTCAGCTTAATCCAGGACAAGGTGATACTAGAAGCCTATTCAACTTAATTCTAGCATAGTGATACAAAGCAATATGTCGCCAAAATTTTCAAGGTTAAAGGAAAAGCCACAAACTTTCAGACACTGTGTATCCTAACTGTAAATAACAGGAGCATTCTATATGTTTTTGTTAAAGTTTGGGGAGCAAACTGAGCAGGCACATTCAAGAGAAAAACTGAAACACTTTACAAAGCTAAAAGACTACATGAGATTTAGAAAACTTGTATCAGATTTCTACACTTGAACGAGATGGTTTGATCCTGCAGAATTAGAATTCTGGCAGTAGTCTCAGAGCTTCATAAAAAACATATTGTCATATCAGAAAAATATCTGACCCAAATATCTGAATTTATAAGTGTTTATTAAATCAGAACCAGAGAAATATTCTTAGTGAACCACATGGTGACAGTTATTTGCAGCAGAAAAGGAAAATCAGTTGAAATACACACAAAAAGAGAAAGCTGAGCCAGAAAGGAGGAATGAAATAATAGAACAGTAATGTGTGACTGTGACACAGGTGGGTTATGAGCTCAGCTTTGACTGGTCTTATAAGGTGTAAAAATATTATTTCCCCCAGCTTTCTCCTGTTCAAACTGATTCATCACATTATTTCTATTTTTCTGGTCTCAGATAAATTTTATCTAAAGACTGCTTCAAAACATCTGGAGGGGTCCTCTCTGGTGAGGTCTTGAAACATGTATTTCTTTTTTTTTCCTGGAAAAGGCTATTCTGCCCTGCTGGCAGGCCTGCCTTCTTTCCTCGGGCTCTATTTCTCTGATGCAAGAATGCTTTTGCCAGAAATTATCAAGTTTCTGCAATGGCTAGGATAGCCTGACCTCCTTTTAGCTTCCAAGAAAGACTTGCTCCAGGGGTTAGTGCAGGTCCACTCCAAAAGGGACAGGCAATACATTATGACATCCCTGTGTTGTATATATTCTCTAGGAGCATCAACCCTGCATGTGAGCCTGTTCTAGTGAAACACATTTTCCATCTTTTAATTGGATCCTTTCTACCGTTATCTAGTTAAATACATCTTTTCCTACCTTCTCATATACGTATTTGGAATTTAGGGTATTGGTTTGTAAAGCTTTTTAGCTGATGATTGGTGATTCTGTCCTTTTTCCTGGTGCTTTCCAATTAGGTAATTTTCTCAGTCTTCTTTGAACTTTCTCTTCTGTGATCTGCACTTCACTTTGATTAATCACATTGCTCTGTTCACATGTTCTTTTTTTTCAGTCTACTTTGCCAGGGTTATGTGACGCCTCCCATTCCCGTTGTTCCTTCCAGAAATCAGTCACTTAGTTCATTTGTATTCTCATCTTTCTGCCTGACCGTTCGAAAGATTTCCTCTGGTCATCTCCACTTCACTGGAAATGGTGTTTGTGTGTGTGTGTTCCTTTAGTTCTCTTGTGTGTATCAATAAATTCTCCTTCAACTCCACTTCAACTTCTGCAATGTCATTATATGAGATTAAGATTTTTCTTTTCCTGTGATTGCATTAGTATTGATCTACTTTTCAATTTCCCCTTATTCACGTCACTCGAAGTAAAGCTGCTGTCATTGAGATGTTCCTGTGGACACAGTGGGACAAGCACATGGTGGATACAAAATGGAGCCATGCCTATAAATCAGTGTGTAATTTTATGCACAGAGAAGTTTTGAAAATGTAAACTAGGCAGCATCACGCCTATTTAGATCTGCTTATTATTATGGCTCTATGTCTTTTAAGGTAGCACTGTACTATAAGAATCTTTCATGATTCTTTACCGATTCCCTCAGGAATTGCCATCCCTCCCAGGTGAAATGCTTATTGCATAAATGTATATATAATGTTATATTTCACACTAAAAGCGATCAACTAAGACACAACATTCCACAGTATATTCTGTTTCTCTCTATCTCCCCTGCTATCCTAATGCATGAAGGATGAAAGCAACATGGCAGAATTCCTGTGGTTTTCCATTCACAAATTCTGTGTCAACTGGAAGCTGAGGTCTCTCACAACAAATGTTATCATCCTGTCTGAAGAAAAGTTGTAGAATTTGAAGAATAAATGATTTAGTGTTTGGTTTTTCCACCTTCTGGACATCAGAAGATTTTTTTTTTTTAGTTGGAAAATCAATATTTTCATTGTGCTTTGTTTCTGAACTAGGTAACAAAATTTAGTGAGTAACTGACCACATAGTTTCGGTAAGGATTGCCAACATTATGGCCTATCACATGTCAGGGAACCAGTCATACTAAGTATTTTAATTTCTGGTAAATCAGTCAGAAAGAGAACTGGGTCTTTTAACACCATGAGTTTCTATGCTTTTTGATAAGTGTTACCCCTATCTGCTTGATGGTAAAGGACCTAGGTTATTTTAAAGTGTTCGCATCTCATTGTTAGTAAAATGTATTTTCTGAGATCTATGCCTTGATAGAAAGCACAGGAATCTGTTCTTCCTGTGAAAAAAA
>VZTO01028175.1:0-140871 GCA_013400615.1 Syrrhaptes paradoxus
GCTGGACCAGATGACCTCCAGAGTCTCTTTCCACCTCAACCAGCCTGTGGTTCTGTGTATGGCACCTGTCACAGCTGCCCCTTTGGCCCCCCCCCAGATTGCTTGAGATTAATGAAGCCCACAGCTTTTTATTTCTTATTTTATTTATAATATAAAAAATGTTCAAGTGTTAAACAGTCGAGAGTTCTGACATTCAGACAATCCAGAGCAACCTTCGACAATCATCTTATGACAAAGTAGCAGAGTTTTCTATCTGACCCCATCATGGGTGAGGAATAGAGGGTTTAGTTACTTTATTGCTAAAAGTTAAATGAAATACACTGTCAATTGTTGTATTATCTTCTCAGTCACAGCTTCACCATGCATCCAATCTACAGTATCTGAAATGCAAAGGACATGCAGAAGTAAAAATATAAAATGAAAAAAGTCAGGCTACAATGTAAACAGGTTTGCTGCAGAGAACTGAGGAGAGAGGGGCACTTCCACGGGGGATGCTCTGCTGCCTAGACACGCAGGACTGTCTCTTTGCGCCACAGAGCCAACGGCCAGAGCTGCTCCGAGTTTGGAAACACGACGTCCATCATCGATGGCAAGATGTGATGGCAACAACTGTCTTTACAATATATGGCATGGAGGTACAAAAGAATCCACTCACTGGGCTGCCCCACACAGAGCCCTTCCTGGCCGATGCGGGGGCAACAGGTGGGGCCAAAAGCACTCAGGCTCCTGCCAAACCCCTGGGCAGCATGGCCAGCAGCTGCCTGGCACAGCGTCCGGGGCGAGCCGGGGCCATGCTGCACCATGGAGCCGCCCTCCGGCTGTCCTCCCGGCACCGCCTGAACCACGGCCAAGCACGGCGTGCAGGACTGTACAGCCCCGCAGCCCTACGGCACCATGGCACCACGGCCAATGCCACACAGCGGCTGCACCGCTTAGTCCAGGGGACGCCGCGGCCAGCACGGCACCCCTATGGCGATGCAGCTACGGGGCACTGCAGCTGAACGGAGACCACCCTGTTGGGACCACCACGCTGTGCCATCTGCCTGCCAGGGCTGGCTTCAGTGAACCTGGTTCAGCCGTACGTAACGGGGTATTATTTCACCGTGTTCATATGGGTGTCTGCCTTGCCTGACTACGAGCCTGTGCCAACCCAACTTCAGACCCACAGGTGAAATGGCCAAAGGGCGAGAGCTGAATTGTAAGGGCTGCTGCTGCTGCATGATTTAATTTTCTCTTCCTACTTGTGTGGCAAAAGACATCTTATTTCTGCATTTCAGTACAGTGCTGTTTGGTTTCTTTTTCTCCTGATTTAAGCAAAAATACAAGTATTTTACAGGGCAAGACAGATCCCCGTTAGACATGATCATGGAAATGCTCCCACTCATGTCCTTGATGTGTGTTTAAAAGATACCTTAAAGGATAAGATCATTAATGGCAGGGTATGGGGCAGAGTGGCGAGGCTGCTTTCTTCCAACGGAAGAGCGCCCATGTGACAGGTGGTCTCCCAAACAAAAATCTATGATCTTAAAAATGCTACTGAAACAGAATCCTCGGCATGAATCCCAGCACTAGCATACAGCAAAAGGCACCACGAGAGTTTTGTTTTCTATTGTTAAGTAGTCAAAAATTGGCCCACTTTTTTTAACTTTATTGTTTGTTTTCTTCTTCTTTTTTTTTTTTTTTTACCTTTTTTTTTTCTCGGAAGCTGTAAATCAAGACATTACATATAAATAGAGATTCCCTATAAAAAAGTCATTGCCGTTAGCTATTATAAGACAACTTTGCTAAAATGAAAATAAAACATTTTATTTGTTATATTTTTCCCTCTTTTATATAAAATAAAAATATTTCTTTTTGTTTTGTTTTGTCGCCTCTCCCTCCTTCGCCTCCTCCATGCGGGTTACGTCTGTGGGCGCGCAAGTCTGGGAGGTGCCTAGAGAGGATCTGGGTCCGGTTTGGGCGTCGTGTGCGCCAGGCTGCTGCGCCCGCTCTCCCCGTGAGCGCTGTGTCTGCTGCAGGGGTAGTGAGTCCGGCTGTCACCCGGCCGGTGGAGCGGAGGCGACTCTGTGAGCGCCGCCTCATTGTTCTGAGTGCTTAGGAAGGGGGTGCTCTCAGCCACCAGCTCCTCGTCAGACTCGCTGTAAGAGGCGCTGCTCAAGGAGAAGGAGTCCCGGACGGCTCTGGCTCTATGAGAGATGTGCCCGTTCAGTTTGGATTTTTTCCACCGCCTGTTGCTGCTGGCTGTTTTCTTTGGCTGCTCCAGTGCTGTGACATACTCCTGCGTCGTCTCGTACTCGTCGTCCTCCGTGATGCGGAAGGGGCTGGAGGGCAGGCTCCCCATGCTGTCGTTTAGGTAGGTCTTCCTTTGGTAGTAGCTGTCGTACCTCTGCGTCTCCTGGAAGGGGAGCTGGTACCGCCGCAGGAGGGGCTGCTGTTCCTCCACGCGGAAGCTGATGGGGGCCGCCGGCGGCAGGGAGACGGCGTGCGCCGAGTTGGGGGAGGTGATCTCAAAGGTGGGCACCTGTGTGGCCATCGAGTAGTGGAAGTCAACAGGAGACAGGCGTGCTGGTGTGGTCAGGGCCGACACGTACCTGAAAGAAGCAATACCTTCATTTGGACACCGAACAACCCCAAAAAGCTCCAGCTGTGCCTGCACTCTGCTGAACGCCTGGAGCAGGGACCCATGAGGCCTCCAGGGCACCTGGTCCTGGACCTCAGCATCTCCTGGGGAACCAGGCAGAGGGACCTTGTACTGCTGTGTGGAGGGCGGATGAGCTGGTGGCTTTGGTGGGCGCTTGGGCACCGTGCACCATGCATCCCAAGACTAGGGTGTGATTCCCACGCTGCATTGCTGCAAACCTTGCAGCATCTCCCAGCAGGCTGTCAAGACTTCCCTGCATCCCATCTTCCTGCCAGCTGCTTTTTGTTCCCTCCAGTGAACCCTTCCAGCTTGTGCCTTCTTACCCATGTGTCTTGTGAAGTATGAGATGTCTGTACGAGCAGGGTCAACCTGCTTGAACAGACCAGGGACAAGAATCATAGACTCACAGAATAGTTTGGGTTGGAAAGGACCTTAAAGATCATTGAGTTCCAGCCCCCTGCCATGGGCAGGGACACCTCCCACTAGCCCAGGTTGCTCAAAGCCTCATCCAGCCTGGCCTTGAACGTGGCCTTTCTCCTTCGCCACATGGATAAGTCTTGAAGGGTGACTTCCCAAAGTGGCCACCCAGGGTCGCCCACGGCCACCCACAAAGGCCTGGAGCAAGAGTGGAGATGTGCTGCTGCACCATGAGGGACCAGACCCGGGAAGAGGATGACTGTTGCTGCCTCTCACTGGTTGATAGTGTCTCAGCTCTGCAGTTGTGTTCCTCGGAGAGCTGGGTCATACAGAGCCCACACACAACACCCCTGCTCACCAGCCCGTTCAGGACTATGCTGAGGACGCACATCTTTTCCCTGTGTACCTGAGGGCCAGACCCTGCTTGTGCTCACCACCCACCATCTCAGACAGTTTTTCTTCAGCAGTTGCTGACTGCAACCAGGTATTTTCCACTGCTCTTATCCCTATGCTCCAAACCTACATTGCCACCAGGTGAGTGGGGTACAGTGCTTGCTACTTCTCCTACCAGAGTGGCCTCCTGGGGCAGTGGCTTCCTCTGGCAGGACCAGAGCTGGAGTTTCTCCAGTGCTACCGTGGGAGTGCTGCTCTAGGGCTGGGGACAGGCAAACACTTTTGTGCCTGGCACAGAGGGCACAGCTCGCCTCTGCTGTGCCAGGGCAGCACCCAGCAGCACGGTCTGACCTCTCGCTGTGCGGTGAGTCCCGCAGAGAATCCACTGAATCGCGGTACTGCGTCATGGGCCTCCGCGAGTCCTCAATGCAGAATGCAGCCCCGCGGCGAGCCCGTGCCTCCACGCACGCAGGGCTGTTGCATTTACTGGTTCCCACTGAAGACAGCATTATCCCAGACTGGGAATCTGAAGTCAGGCTCTCCGTCCTCTCCAAGCTCCAGGTGTGGCTTTCGTGTCTGTGGACCAAACCCCACACGGACAGTGAGCAAAGAATCCCCATCAAGGTCTTCTCCAAAAAGCTGCGTGCAGGCACAGCTCACACTCCGCTCTGCACGGGCATCCCATTTCTCTGTCTCATCTGCCCAGGGATCCCCAGCTTCCCAGCCCTGCCTTTGATTTGCCTTTCTTCGCTACTCCTTGGCGGTTTGTTTACAGGGTAAAGAAAGGCAAGCCAGTGCTTACTGGGTGTTTATCACATCACCTCCTGATGGCCCAGGACAGGATGGCCTCTGGACAGAGGCCAGGGCAATTCTGCTTCGGGCTTGCAACGCATTCTGGGTGTGGAGCAATGCACTGGCAATGCCAAGGCAAAGGATCTTCAAACATGCCATGTGCATTGCCAAGTGACAGCCCCTCCAGAAATGATACCAGAAGGAGCCAGAAAAAAACACTTTAAATCACTTTGTGACCAACAGAGAAAAGCAAACCAAAGGTAGACCTAGATGTCCCATTTCCACCGGTTTTGAAAAGATTTTGGCAGCAAAATGCATTCAAGGAGCTAGACAAAAACTATGATATGTTGGCTAGACCTTGCTCAGCACTTGGAGCTTCACCTGCCCCATTCTTGGTGCAAAGAAGATATCCTGTAAGGACTCAACGGGGACGCACGGGGCCATGTGGACACCGCGGGCCCACCCACCCCGTGGCCACTAGGCTGACCCCTCTCCATAGCAGAAATGCAAAAACCATAGCAAAAACCTCCACCCATTAGAGCATCAGCTCTGAACTCCCACACTGCACCAGATGGAGCTGTGCCAGAAGAGGATTTTGGGTGGAGGTTTGCAGAGGAGAGAAGGTCTCATTAAGACTTCCCAAGAACTTCTTAATTATTGATGGCTCCAGGCACATGCTCGGCTGCGACCACCACATTAATTTATAACTTCAAACAGCGTCCTCATTAGAGGCACTGATCAAGTGAAATGGAGCCTGATTATGCCAGTAGTTTGCCTCTGGCATGACTTCAAGAAACACCTGCTTGCTGCACTTGACTCAGGAAGATTAGGTGGCAGGTAGCCAGGACCAGAGGCTATGCAAGGTAGGTGCCTCCCCACAGCTGTAGTGTGCTAATGCTGCCCTCCAGACACATCTTTCCATCTGTAGAAGGTGCCCAGAGATGGCCCCAGGGTCTCAGGACTTTGAAGTAAGTGTGGAAGGTCAGCAAGGTGCAGCTCTGCAGACACAGGAGCCTCTCTGCACCTGGCTCAAGCTTGCACACACCTCGCCAGTGTTGGGCTGCAGCGTACAAATAAAAAAAAAAAACTGGAAAACACACTGTCTAGCTCAGCAGGGGTAGGACTTTGCTGGACAAAGGCAGTCGTTTCCAGCCCAGCAAGTCATTCTTGGCTCCCTCTCTACATGTTGAAGGTCTAGCTAGAGGAGTCTGGTAAGGAATTCACCTGAAAACCCAAGTTCAATATCCAAGGTTGATCTGACACACTGTACACTGAGAGCACTTGCTCATCTGTAAGGAATGCCTGAACCCTGAAGAAACCTGCCAGGAGCCACCTTTGAACTTCAGCTGAAAGGATTCATTGCTTCCTGGATGAACGGCAGCAAACACACTGGGCTAATGAATTAATAAACCAGGACACCTGTTGCTTTATGAAGTCAATGCAATGTGATCTATGCACCACTGACAGGCTGTGGATACGGCCGCCCTGCGCCCCACAGTCACTTCTCACAGACAAGTGCTCTCCTAGGGAAACACTGTCACTCACTGGAAGAAGAACAAGAGCTGTGTAAGAGGAAGAACCCAAACATTGAAACTCAAAACAGCACAGGACTTTCTCTAGAGCGTTCAAAGGACTCTTCTGGACATCATAAAAATAGGGAAGCTCTATCTGCAATTTAGATGCTCTCAAGAAACACGAGAACTTCAGCTTCAGAGCCATGCTGCTCTTCACCCTGATGGCTATTTTGAAATGAAAAAAAAAATTCTGCCTCATCCTGTGTAGCAAGAATTATTGGTACCTTCCTGCTAGCCCCAGGCTTCCAGTGAAAGAGGTGCCACCACCTCAGAGGCTGAGATTGTAAAGCAACGTTCTGGACTGTAATACACTGCACAGGAGGGGTTTTCCTGGTGAAAAACGGTGACTCCCAAGTAGACCCTACTTTTAAGGAGCTGTCCAAAACTTTTTTTGGCGTTCTGTGTATTTTGCCTTCCACAAGGCAAATACATTCTCAATATATCAAGCATGAAACAAATAACCTGTGTGGGCTTAATGCATTATTGCAGGTGTCCAGTGTGGTTGCAAACACAACTTGCAAACCCATTTCTAGATGCATCCTCTTGTTTGTGTCTGTGCAAATCATAAAAGCATAACTTAATTTCCTCCTAGTTTCCAGACATGCCAGCGCTGCAGGTTCCTGCTAGCACCTCCCTGCAAGTCAAGGATCACCCCTTTCCACCCCCTTCACTGACTAGCTGTGCCAGCAGGGACCCACAGTGACAGCACAGCCTGTATGCCGGTGTAGTGCCAAACATCAAGTGAAAATAGAAAGGGAGGTGAAAGGAAAACCTCTTACTGGCTTTGAATCTCACAGCATTCTAAGGCACACAGCAGGAGAAAGTTCAGGGGAAAATGGTATGCATCACCTCTGGCTGGATGTTGGAGTGGCTGTGGAGCAGTGATGAGACGGGGAGCAGGAGTGACTTCCCGAAAAGGTTGTCTCTGTTTCCCTTCGGATCACATGCTCGGTGGCAGAAACATTCTTAGATATATACTGTAAAACAGGAAGAATCACACAGGTCAGCCAACAGCTTGTCAGTGCTGCCACAGCCAGATTCAGCTGGCTGGATCATTTCTGGTGACACCAAACGAGGACTGAGTGAACCTGGCAGCTCCACACCCCGCGGAAAGAGACACGGAGGCACGAGGCTCTTCTCTGCCTCTGCACTGTGGATGCTGGAAAAGGTCTGTGGCACGGGGACTGCAGAAGAGTAGGAAGAGCCAAGGGGATCCCAAGAGGACCGTGGTACCACGTGTAGCTACTGAGCAGAAAAATATCTGCTCGCAGGAGGTTATACACCCCACAGAGTAACAGCAAAAAGACAACCACATGAGATCTGCCAGAGATACAAATCCTACAGAAACACCAGGTGTAATCCAAATATTTATGTTGAGCTATCCCTTCATCTAACAAGAAGCTTCGCTTTTCACAGGGACACTATGCCCTCCGCGGGAGTCAGTGCTCTTGGGGCCAGAGGGCTGTGGTTCTTTGAAATTCCTTTTCTCACTTACTTCATGGCTGAGACTCAACCTAGCTAAAATTTAGCATCCAAAGGGTGACCCAGCAGAGCTTGTATCTGATTAATTGTATTCACTTCCATCAGTAATTCTTGTTTGGGTCTGCCTCCCCCCTCCCTTTTCCCCACCCCTTTCAAGTTGGATGGGAATCTCACAATGAAAGTCATCAGAGTGGAGGAACTTCTGGGTCTGGTCCTAAATTCTTAGATGGTTCTCATTGGTGTGACACTGGTACCCCACCAGGACATCCCACCTGGCCCAGGACACAACTTTTGGTGTGGGTGGGCTAACGTGTTGCTCACCAGACAACCACAATGTGCTTCAGCACAACATTGTCACCGCAGCGGCTCCGGCCCCCGCTGCACCGATCGCATCTGTCACACTGCAAAGTGGGGCTTGACGGGATAGCATAATAAACAGGAAACATCGGGAACATCTCTCAGAGATGAAAACAGGATCACACTTGATTCATCAAAACAAGCCCGTCCCGAGTTCCCTAATCTCATCCTGTGCTTCAAAGTAAAATCACATTTCCCTTCAGATGTTGTTTCTGGAAATGCTTCTATGCAGAATCTCATGGATTTGCTCAAGTTTGTTAGTGTTTTACTCCTCCCGCACACGGGTGCGTACACATACACATCCATGCCAAATCCCTGGCAGAAAATAGGCACTCAGTAACATGCATTGAGATGGAGACAAAAGGCCTTACATCGGCCATTTGGATTTCCTCAGGATCCAAACGTGGATGGCTTGGCCCATTTGCAAGGCTCCTGTTCTGATGGGCAGGGCACATGTTCTGCCGTAGATGATTATGCATTTGTTTTCTTTGTTTCCTTTAAAAAAGAAAGGAAAAAATCTATTAGGAAGACTTATCTCATGGGGCTCTCTACCCCCAGAGACAGCTGGGGGAAGCAGATGACAAAGGCAAGTCCCAGACACGCTTGGTGCTTCGATGGTGTTTGTGCAAAGCTGCAAACAGGAAGAAACAAAGCGTTCATCATTTGTGGAATGAAACTTCCAAAAAAAGGTGAACATTTCTCATCATGGGCAATTTGGAAAGCTGGGTCCAGGGTCCCCTTTTGCAAGACAAGGGCCAGCACAAAGCAGTGGAGCCAGGGGCACCATGGGGCTGGGAGCAGAGGAGAAAAGCAGGGAGCAGGGAAGGGGGAAGCAGGTCCTGGCTTG
Organism: Syrrhaptes paradoxus; assembly: GCA_013400615.1. Lineage (NCBI taxonomy): Eukaryota > Metazoa > Chordata > Aves > Pterocliformes > Pteroclidae > Syrrhaptes > Syrrhaptes paradoxus. The sequence goes on from VZTO01028175.1 coordinate 8,504, forward strand.
GTCTTGGTGGCAAGGCACTTGACCTGCTCTGCTTTGAGCACAAAACGGCAAAGCCTACCCATGGCCCTGGCAGGGCATCCACCCTGCAAGACACCCTGTGTCCCAGGGGCACCTTGAACTCAGGTGAGGTGCAGGCTAAGGAGGGAAAAAGGTGCTGTGCAGGCAGGGATGGGAGGCCATAAAAGAGGCTCCCAAGCCTCTTGTTCCATCAAGATTGCTCTGGAAGTCCCTGAAATGTAGGTAGCTGAGACCATGGCTCCTGCACAGCAGCCCAGTGTGTTTCTGCTTTCAGGAGATGAGCTGCTGGCTTGGGGGTCAGCTTTTCCCAGTCACACAGCATCACCTGACTGGGGAAAATGGTGCTGACTCCGCCAATAAGCAGATGATCCCAGGAAACCATCCTGCTCAGGCACAGCCTAGTACATGGCCTCCTTCAGGAAACCTTCCTGGGAATACCACAGCACAGCATTTCCTTAAAATAGAATTTGGTTGACGAGCATGAAAGCGTGAAACATGAACACTACATCTCAGTAACTTCTGGACAGTTACTGTCTGCTAATCACCCATACTCACTTGGTTTTACAGTAAGCTACCACACAGACGATGCCCACCACAAGCAAGGCAACACAGATTCCTGTGATGGTTAAAACTCTCTTCTGGTAGAGCTCTTCCGCTTCTGCAAATGGAGAGAAAGAAAACAGTTACAAACGGGCTCCAGCACCAGGGACGTGTCTGGCTGCACAGGAACCAGTCCTGCGCGAGGGTAAGATGGAGAACGGGACTCGGTCACACCTTCTACCAATCCACTGCCCGTCCCTAAGAGCTGCCCCAAACCGCAGACCAGCTGGCCCAACTCTGCACACCCCTCGAGAGACCTCCACTCCTTTCGTCTCTCCGCACCTTCGCCCTCTCTCGCTCGGTGCTTCGCCCTTTCTGCACTCAGACACGCTTCTCCCTTTCTCCTCTTTTGCCGCAGCATAACTCGGTGACTAATCCCAAAAAGCCCCACGAGTCTCCTCTCCCCTCTTCCCGGTAACTTAGCAGCCTACCAAGGAAGCCCCCAGGCATCCCCCACTCACCACGTACACGCATGCTCTGTGATGCTCTCATCACAGGCTCGCTGCTCTGACGGACTCAGAATGCCTTTTCCTTGCAGCGGCTGCATGCCCTGGAGCTTGGCCGAGTGCTAGAAACCACCGAGCAACAGGCCCCAAAGCATGTAGGTGCTGAAAGGGACATCCTACAACAGTCACAAAGCAGAATGAGGATGGAAAAGTGACAGCGCGTTAGACAAGGACAGGGGAGTGGAGTAATTAAAATACAGTCACCAATTACAGTTATGGATTTTTAATGACACCCTAGGAAGCAATTAATTCCATCGCACCAGGTAAATCGGATGCACACACAAAATTCAAGCAGCATGCTGCTGCTTCACTCAAATATCACATTTGTCATGGACCACCTTTCAAACCAGAAAAGTCAGTCACTTGCATCAAAGCCCAGACCACGCTGGAAGTGAGGAAATTCGTTCAAATTAACCGAAGCTCCAAGGAAATGCTAGGATGTCACCTGCAGCGTAACTGAACTACACCTAGGCAGCAATCGCACGGCAAGAACACCTCCTCCTCTGTGGCTACACCAGAGCAGGTGCTCTTCTTGGTGACATCCAGCCATCTCCACTGAGGCCAGCAGAGGCAATTTACTTCTCCAGCTGGATGACTGAGAGGATTGAGTGCACAGCTTCCATCATAGTCTGGCATCTATGAACAATGTCCCCATCACGCCCTACAATGTGTTAATGTTAAAGTCATTGGGGTTTGTGCCCTCTTTAATACTCATTGACATATTTTTTCATATAGATTAGGCAATAAAACTCATGCCATGGCTGCTGTGCTCGGCATGGATCACCATGCCGCACTAAACACCTCTAACGGACTGTATGACATCACCAGGGCTGCGAAACAATGAACTACAAAACCAGAAGAGAAACAGGTCTGGTTCCAGAAACCCCCGGGAGTATACTTCAACAAAAAAGAAAGCGGGAAGCAGTGAAACAGTCCAGATAACTGCATATTTAGACTAATTTCAGCTTGCCGTTTTAAGAAGGAAAAAGCATTTTTGGATGGAAAAAAAAATGCTAGGAAAAATGTTTATTTTTTGCTAACTCTCAAAATGGGAATGAAGAAAGAGTTACTAAACCGAGGGCTGAGAATGACAGCCCTGACGTGAAAATGCAAAACATAATCAGCAGGACTTGCTTTGTGCCTGTGCTGCAAAGGTACAGTTTAAAGAAATAAATTTCCATCTGTTTTGCTCACTCGTTGGCCTTTGGCTTCATGAGGCACTCAGAGGGCTGGTGGAGCTGCCGGGAAGGCGATGTGTGGGGTGGGAATGGCAGGTCATGGGTCTCACTGGGGCTGACAGTGACGGCACCGCAAGGCTTCACCGCCCGGCTGCAGCTCCTCAGAGCCGGAACGGACTGGGACCTGCCCACAGAGCGGGGTCTGGGTGCTGGCTGACCTTACTACTCCTGTGTTACTGCAAGGAACCAGGTGGAGCTGGCATGGGGAAAGAACTCCCTCTGGGGTGGAGCACCTCCTTCAGCAACGTGTTTCCCTTCACGGATGCCCTGTTCCAGGCACCAGCAACCATGGCAGACAAGTTTTCTTGCTCTTGCACACCTCTGGGACCCAGATCCCAGCTGTACAGCTCTTTCCTTCAGACAGGATTTTCAGAGAATTTATCAGAACCAAGAAAACCAGCTAGGATCATACCCTGGTTATGGATGGCACCAGGCAAGAATTTTGCTACTACCCAGCAAAAGCTGCAAGCTACTTTTACTAAAATTTAAAAAAAAAATTTAAAAAAGCTGGGCAGGAGGTCAGTTTTCACCATGGATCCATCCATCAAGCCAATTTTTTTCAGATTCTTCACCAGCTATGTTTTTTGCCACAAAGATTTTTTTCTTCCAAGCATAAATCATTCCCTTTGAATCATGGAGGAGGGAAAAGGAACAAAGTCATCAAAACTATGGCTTCTTTTTTTCAACCTATTACCTACATGACAAAACTTTTTGCCTAAGGCTCAAATCACAGCCTCTGTTTTAGTGATAGTGTCAGTATGGGACCCTGACTTTGGCATGTCTGACTGTCCTGAACCTTCACCGGAATCGCATGGGGAATATTTCAGTTCATCAGAAATGCAGATTTATCCTCTCTGTCTTGATCTGACAGCTCTGCTATGTGAAGCTGTGCATCACTGCTACAAAACTAAAAACCAAATGACCTGCTGATAGTGATTTAGCTTGGCTCCCAGCATCTCATTAAAATCGATGCTCAATTACACAGTACCTTCATGTTGCACAAAACCATCTCAACAGTGACAGAAAGAGAGCAGGAGAATGCACACTACAATTTTGTATTTGAGAAGGTAATATCCTGGAGCAGGACTTGTCCATTTTTGTCTGTATGCTCTACAAACATCACATCTTCATCAGCAGCATCGTCACTCTACAGCAGCAAACACTATGAACAAACCATGTGGAGCCACACAATGCCGGCAGAATCACAGTCCAGCCATGGGGGTCACAGCAACGCGTGAAAGTGAAAGACGAATGACAGGGAGGAGACGACTGCAGACTGGCAACGGGATGTGTGCGGTTCTGTGATGACATTGAGAATGGATGAGGAAAAGGACAAAAGGTCAACAAAAAAAGGGATGTCAAAAATCCTCAAATTTAAAGTTTGTTTAAGTGTATTAGTATTAGCAGCACCACTTTCTCTGAAACGCCTGACCACAAAACACATACATTTTCTGCAGCAGGGAAGAACTGCTGGGGGTTACACACCAATCCCGGTGGATCAGGCGTGCAAAAACCCAAGGAGAGAAGTTTCTCCAGCTTCAGCTAGTGTGTGTCCCTCCACCTCAGGGACCCAAGTGAAAGACTAGTGTCCCCACACCTCTAGCAAATGGAACTGAAGCATCTTCATGTGAAGATCTGCTCTGGCTGACATTGCCAGGTCACTGTTTTTGAGTTAAGTGATAAAGATAAATCTGTGCTCCCATCTGACCAAGCCCTCCCTGCAGTTGGCCTGTATACTCAAAGGAAACCTTGCCTCAAGGATTTGATTTCCTGGGTGCTTACTCAAGAGATACTTGATATATTTCTAAAATCACACTGGGGAGAATGGAAAAAAAAATAATTTGATTATGAGCATCTGGGCAGGAGCAGGTAAGTGCCCAAAGGGGATCTTTTTAATAGCATTTAAGTTTCTGCAGTGTTCTTCCAAACTCCAGCTTGCCTCCATGATGCTCAGCACTATGCCCTCCGCTCTCACGGGAGACTGCTGACTTCCTTGGGATCACTGTTTTCTAGACTAATTCTAGAATTATTTCCTCCTTGTCAAAAACAGAAACAAGCAGCTAACCTTTGGGAGGAGGAATGGCAAAACTCATCCTGACCCTCCATAGGATCAAGTTGGTGTGTCTAGGGTCACCACGTCTATAAAAGCCCTGATCTTCCTAAAACTTGCCTTCCCCTTCCCAGCACCCCTGCCTGCTCCCAAGTGGTGCCTGCTGGCAACCTTTTGGATGAACACAAACTCCAGCTTTTCAGTTAAATACACAAAAGCACGTTGAATGAGGAGACGTATGGCAATTGTAACATCCCAGTCACGCCACACACACCAGGCTGCTGCTTGAAACAAAGAAAAAAGTGCTGCTAAAAATACACGTGCATTTTTATAGGTTTACATCCAGATTTCGTGTTTTGCTTTGTTCTGGTTTTTGGTTTTGTGTTGGTTTTGTTTGGTTGGTTGGTTGTTTTTGTTTTTTTTCTAATCCAAGCATCTATCTTGGTGCCAGGGAAGAGAACAGAACAGCTGATTTTTTAATCATCCCATTAAAGCCATAAATATAATGTGGGCAGCTCTTAATGGCTTCTGATTAATAAATGAATGGTTGTTCCATACCCTTTAATTCAAATCCAAGATGCTCTGCCAATGCAGAAAGAAGACAAGGAAGAGAAAGAGAAAAAGAAAAACAGGTCTGTCAGAGATCTCTAATACACAAACACACACTGTGCAGTTACAGCAGGTTAGTTTTTCTGTAGGCTCAGCAGCAGTTACACAGAAGACAGTGTATGCTTCAGAGCATTTCAAATTCCCACCAGAGCTTATATAGATAGACCCAAACAAATTGCAGTGGAAGTTAATTATGAATTCTTTTAGTTAATTATGAATTCTTTTGAGATGAGACATGTTTGTTAGTACCTGATATGGAATTCACAGTTTAGGCAGGTAAAAAAAAAAGGGGGGGGGGGAAAAAGGTATTTTTGTTCTGAAACAACTCCTGACAGGTCAAAACACATAGGGACTGCATGAACCTGGTAAAAACCATTCATCCACCTTCTACAGGCAAAACGTGCCCTTGCACGGTTCCACACGCCCCTCTGCCCGCACTGGGCAGACAGATGTGCGTGCTCCTGCGCGGGACCCCGGGGCCTGCCAGCACCCTTCTGCTGCCCGCGACCTCAGGTCTGGTCTGGGATGCACAGTGTCTTCTGGCAGCATTGCCTGTAAATCACCTGATGGCGTGTGTCATCGTGCGAGTACCGTTCCCGGCGGTGCTGATCGCCAGCTGAACCACCGATGCTGCAAGTGATTAGTCACCCGGGCAAGGCAATGAATCCCTTGCAGATCTAAAAGTGCAAATTGCACCAGAAGCTTCCCTCAAGTCTGTGATCTTCCAAATTTCACTTCTGCTGTGGTTCTGCATTGTTTTAGAAACAAGCATGCTGAAAAAAACACAAATTGGAGCATCTGCTTTCAGATTCAGACTCATTACCAAGTAAGATTGCAGTTCATCTTGCAGAGATCGTGGTAAGCAAAGTAGAGTTTACCGAATGAATCAGTAACGCAGTTACCCCAAACAGGTATCCTGAACTGTAGGAATTTTCCTGCTACGAGCCTCACCCAAAGACAGTTTTTTTCTTACATAAACATTAAGGTTCTCCAAACTTATCAAAAGTGAGCTCTACTGTTCCCAGTCAGCATGCAGATTATTTGCAGCTTGGAGATTTAACAGCTACATTCTCAATAGGAACTGGTTTTTGCTGTACAGAAATATTGGCTTTCTCTTGTAATACTGATAAAAATTTGGACGGGGGAAATTAGCACTAATTAATCATTATGGAACATGTAAACACGTTTCAACTACAGCAGGTTCTTCTCTTCAAATCAATGCTGGTGTTTAGGATTTTTTTTTTTGGAGGGGGGATCGTTATGTGGAGTTTGTTGTTTGTTTTTTTTTTAATTTTGTATAATTCAAAGGCCACAAAACCTGGCTGCCCTCTACTTCGCATCTCACGTTTGTGCAAAAGGAACGGCAAACTCTGCCATGCGTTTCACAGTCATTTTGTACAAGATGCAATGACGTGGACACAATGTGGTGGGCAGCAGAGAACTGGACAGAATACAATCATCCTAAACCTCTTGGTTATCACATCTACCCTTGACCTTTTCCTAAGGCATACTACCATTACACATGCTGTCTCACTTGACACAGTGACAAATGCATCTTAGAGATATGTTAAATTTCACCCATATTCTATGCTATTGATCCATTCAATAGCTGCGTACTGCCTATACTGCCCTATTTCCTCCCTGTTCTAGGATTTGCTGCAACATCTACAGCTACAAATGGATGCAATTCAGAACCTTTTCATGTTTCTCAGCAAACTCAGAAATGCCTGTGCAAACAGCGGTGGTGGGCAGGACCTGAGTGTCCCCCCCACACCAGAACTGCAGTTTCTTTTGGCTTCCCAACCCCATGGAGCAGACACAGCCAGGTGGCTCACTGGATCTTAGCCACAGGTTCCCTGAGCAGGAGAGAAACCATGCAACCATGCAGCAGCTGGAATGCATCTGCCTGCCTGTGCCCACAAACTCACCAGTAGCTTTGCAGATAGAAGAAGCCTTATCCCAGCCTATGCTCCTGCACCTGATGTTCACGGCTACTAAACACTTCTCTGTCATCATTCCAGGCTTTCTAAAACTCTCATCTCCTGATTCTTTCCCCCTCACTGCCAGCTTTGCTGCCACAGTTGAGGCACCCAGTGGTATTTGGAAGGCTGTGATTTAAGACATCTATCAGGAAATTCCCACAGATGACAAGTCAACTTCCTTCAAAAAGCAAAGGAATAATTGGAGCCATATTGGGAGCTACTGTTATGTTCATCATACCATTTTTTTGCTCCTCTGTTTTCACTACTGATCGTAATAGCAACCCAGTTGTTTGATGGTATGCAGAAAAGCTGTCCCAGCACAGTGAGCCATTGCAAGAAAAGTGGTAAGTGCCAGCCAGTTGTAGCTACAGGCATTGCTGCTGTATCTCCCACAACTGGACACACCGAACAGGGAGCCATTCTCCCCTTCCCCTGCGCAGGAGTTCCTCCCAGCCTAGGCAGGTACTGCCCTCTGTGCTGGGGGCACCGCTCAAGGGTAGGCTGCGATTTGGAGGGTTTGCCTCTTCTCTAAAGAAGAGACTGTTCAAAATCATTCAACATGTTTGAATCCAGAGGCTAACGAGATGACCCCAGCCCCAGGAAAAGCATTGCTTCAGAATGCAACCATTCTGCACAGAGGGGTATCGTCTTCACAAACATGGCTTACCACACAGTGCATGCCTATTTTATACCAACAAACATGTTTAAGGAAACACAATTTCTCCTAGAGACAACAATTTGTTTGACTCTGGAGCAAAAGATAACTCTGACTGAGTACCATCTTTGAAAGAAGTCTCCTTTGCTTTTTTAAGAGGTTGATCAGGAAAAGCAATACATCTTTAAAAGCTTCGGGTTATATTTACTGCTAGGTGGAGAAGATGTCCAGCATGAAGAGTAGCCCCGGCGCCGTGTCCTGCAACAGTTCCGTCAACCTGCCTTTTACTCCCCTCCCAGTCAGACTGTCTGTCTGGCAGGCTTGGCTGCTGGGGGTGCCTGGAAACCTTCTGGGCAACAGTCCCGTCTGTGGCCACTGACCTCACAGGGTCCAGGTGAGCACTCCAGCTCCTTCAGATGGTGATTCCCTCCACGCTGACAGAGGTGGCTGCGATGGGGAGGGGCTGTGGCAGAGGGAGCCTTTGGGATAGCTAAAATTAAATGGATGAATCCCATCTGTAGAGACACACTGACACACACCAGGAGTGCTGACAGAGTGCAGCAGTGCTCTCCAGCTCCCACTGCACAAGCTCCATTGGAAGCAATACATCCAGAGGCTACCATGTAAATAAATTACAGTGAGACAGCACTGAGATGGTAGCTCGAGGCTGAGGAAATCTGCATATTATTTTTCTCACATCATCAACCTCCTATCTGAACTCCACACATGCTCCATGATCATGGCAAGGAGCTAGGGCTGAACACCCTGAACTGCTGAGAGACTCCTCAAACTATTCGAAGTGGGGGCATGGGTTTTTTGGAAAATCTTGTTCCAAATCTGACTGATGAACCTTTCTGAAAATGCTGGACTTAGGACAGAACTAATTCTTCCTAATGCAGCCATCAGTGTTAAGGAAGCAGTGTCTACTGGCCTCTCGAATGCATTACTTTGCGGTATTTGTGTTGTTTCTTGTACCTAAAAGCCAAGCTAGGCTCTCCCGTGTCAATCCCAAAGGAGACTGGACCTGGAGTTTGGAAATGTTCAAGGACCTAACTGCTGTATGTATGACAGAAGGCCATCCAACACAGAAAGGCAGTGAGCATGGGAGAGTTGAGGAAGGGAAAAAAGGGAAAAAACACAGAAGAGATGACAAACACTTTTCACACTCCTTGTCTCAGCCACAGCACATCTGCATGGGACTCAGGTTGGATCCCATCATCCAGACCACTCAGCTGTTCAAAGCAGGGCTTGCTGAAGAGCCCAGTGATGCACAGGCCTTACACTCAACCCCCCCAGAGGTGGACATTCAGCCAAAGTGGACTGAACGAAAAAAATCAGTTGGATTTCAGTACTACCAGTAGAGCAGGTACTCTGTGGAACCGCTGTCACAAATTTTGTGGTGGATTTTTATCTCATCATCAGACAGAAGACAAAGTCCTACACTTACTTGATCCGCTGTGATTTTGTTGTTTTTCTCTATAGTGTTTTTTTACCTGTTTTAAAAGATGAACAAGTGAAAACATTTAACCTAAAATATCCCTATAGGAGTAACACCTCAAGACAAGATGGCTCTCACTGAATTGTAGACTTATAGGATGACTAAGAAGGACAAAAGCCTTATCGAACAGCTGTGAAAACTGGACTTGAGACTGCCTAAGGACCTCGTCAAGATGTCTAGTTAGCACATGCATTATTCCCCCTCAAACACGCATGGGTACCCCAGAAGGTATCTGAGCCAAAGAGCATGGCTTCAAGGCATGAAACTAAGTGGAGTATTAACATCTGAGGACCAGCAAGACAGACCACTGACAATAAATAGTACTGACAAGAGTAATACTTGCAGCACCCTGGTCCAGGCTTCCCCCAAGGGATGCAGGGAGCAATGCAAGACAGTCCCATGATGGTGGGGACAAAGGACACTGTGCTCATGTTAAGGGCTGGGAAATATGTGTGAGCTCCAACTACAGAAAGTCTGTAAACTTTCCATAAACTGCACAGCCATTTCGCTTGTCCAGTAGTGCATCAATAAAAATAATTTGGTAGGTCTCAAGAGTACAAATACACAACAACAGAGTGTTAACAAGCTGCTGTGGATTAGCATGCAATTAACTTTAGGACATCCCAAAGGGTAACCTGTACTGCAGTCTAGGGGAGAGGAATAACCTTGTTATGATAAACCACAAACGCCCTGTAATTACCCAGCCACACCACAGCATAGAGATCACCCTGTAATTAAGTGGTCAGCAGTTATCATGCCATTGGAAGGAAGCTGCAGAATGTTTGTGGAATTTAAAATACTGCTAAATACTTTTTTAGGGTTCAGATGAGTAAGAGGTGGAGGAGGAAACAGAAAGGTAGGTAAAAAAAAAGAAGTATTCTTCTACTTACAATTTTCATGTTGCAATCAACAGGTAAGAAACTAATGCAGAGAAGCTGAAATTCAGATCTGGAGGTTCCCAGAAAAGCTTGAAGTGGTACATTTATCTATGTGCTCACAGGGACAAGCATCCAAACCCCACGTGCCAGGAAGGTCACTTTTATACATGAGGGTGATGACCAACACTCCTCCAGCTGCAGCCTGGTGACTTCAGAGTGAATGGGACCATCCCTCAGAAACATAAGAAGTGTCTCTCCCAATAAACCTGCACCGCTCTGCTTCCACACCAGGTTAGTTGGCAGCATTGGAGCCAGTTTTTGTGCGGCTGTGGAAATATGTGATTCGATTTCCAGCCCAGAGAGCCTGATACAGACACGGCAAGTAGAAATGGTTTATTCAGCTCTGGCTGGAAGGGCTCTGTGAAAGCAAGTTCCTTGGAAAGAATGATTGATGGGAAGACCCAGACATCTGAGCTAGGGGAAATGCATGATCATAGAATCATTAAGGTTGGAAAAGACCTCAAGGATCATCAAGTCCAACCCAACACCACCCAACCCACTAACCCATGTCCCCAAGCACCACATCGACACATTTCTTGACCCCCTTCAGGGATGGTGACTCCAGGAATCACACTGCTGAGACAATGACACAGATCACCCCCAGTGACAGTACAGTGGATGCTCAAGACAGTAGGTCTCATCTCGGAAATACCTGTTCTCGTTATCTGTTGTTGGAAGGAAACTGTGATGCCTGTGGAAGCGAAATGTCCTGCACACAGCAAATTGATCAAGAGCTAGACCCATCACACCAACGTTTTGATGGCTACAGTTAGGGAGCCCTGGGAGACACATCAAGCTGGGAACTCAGGATGTGCTCTCATATCCACATCCACTGCAGGCAGAATTGGCTGGACAGTCTGCAACAGCAAGACACTGATTTCTCAGCTCAAGCTCTTCTTTTCCACATTTCCAGGTGACTACAATGAGTGCCATGCAACAAGCGTGGCTGTATTTCTTCCCTCAAAAAAGGGATTTGATGCCTTAATAACAGACTCTTAGGAGAGCCCAAAGTTAAAGAGAAAGCCTGCTCTCCCAACCGATAGCAGAAAATGTTGCTCTGTGCTCCCAAAGCAGACCCCAGTAGGAAGACTTCAACTATGAATTAGAATTGGATTTGTAAAGAAACCAGGAAGGAAATATGGGGTAAAAAAATGCAGAATATGCTAGATTACATTGTGTATGAAAGTCAGCTCTATTCTAGGATTTTACAGGCAGGCTACAGACTTCAACTTTAATTAGGTCATGAAGTAGAAAATGAAAATATTTCACTAAACAAGAAGATGAATGGTATGACATTTGTCCTCCAGATCAGTGACAATTATTTTGGGAGATGAATAAATAGCAAAGTTAAGATGAAATTTCAGATTCCACAGACAAGAGACAAGCACAAACATAAAACTTCATCCAAAATTTCTAAATTGTTCCACAAATCAGAAGTGGAAAGAATCTAAATATGCAGACTTAGGCAACATATAAATGTTCCCGCTCATCATGCTTAACTTTCAGTATCTCGGCACCACCAGGAGGGAAACAGCTGCCAACATGTTTTACAAAACCTTTAACACCATCCATCCCAAAACCTGGCAATTTACTAGTAAACTTCCAGCAGGTTTTTACAAAGACCTGAGAGTTTCTTGTGGAAGAGAGAATACATAGCTAGAGCTTGGTCTGATGTAGAACAGGCAGCTAGGATATTCAGAAAAAAAAAAGTTTCTTAAAAGGATGGATCATTTTGGATGTATTTCTGTCTTCTGGAAAGAGCTGCAGGACGTTGTTGTGCCTATGAAGGTAGACCCAGGAGACAGCTGTCATTCCGGGGAGTCTCCAGCAGCCACTAGAAACTCTCACATTAGACTTCCAGACTCTTTTGTGATGTTGCTGAAGTTTGCACCCACACTGAGGCTTTCAGCAACCTGGGCTAGTGGGAGGTGCCCATGGCAGGGGGTGGGAACTGGATGATCTTTAAGGTCCCTTCCAACCCGTAAGAGTCTATGATATGATTCTATGTCCAAGCAGAGATGAAGATCTGACTGCAGAGGCAAAATGAACCCTGGGTTCTAATGCTATGGATTCATTTAGGCTGTGGACCAATAGTTTGACGTGTTAAACTTCTGTTCTCGCTAGTGCACGGACAGCCAGAGAGACCCGAGATCTGTGACTCTGCAGGTACCTGTACTAGGGCTCCAGGAAGGACATCTGACAGCTAAACCAATGTCCCTCCTCACCCTCAGCACCTCTGGAGGATGAGACATCTTATCCTGACGGCAGCACTAGAGCGTGATGAGCCAAGTGCTCATGCTTGGGTACCAAACCCCCTGCAGTGGCTACGAGGGGAGTGTGAATTTCGACTCAGACCTCTAACACAGATGTCTAAAAGCCCACTGAAAAGATAATGAGGGTCTGGATGCACTATTGCTGCAAAGAGGCAGGCAGGGAGAATAGAGTTCATGACGTGGGCTCAGACTGCCGGTACAGCTGTTTACTCCTTGCCTGCACTTTGCATTCCCAGGGTCAGGAAGGATTCTTGCTCTAGGTCACATTTTGGAGTTAGGATCTCCCAGCCCTCTGGTTTCATTGGAGTTACATCACAACTGCAAGATCTAGCTCCAGAAACTGGTACACATATGTTTGCTGCCACTAATTCTCCTTCAGTCTAAATTACAACTGCTTTAAATGTCCCTCAGTTATATTGTACAGCCTCTGTAAGGCTTTCCTCTTACTGGTTAGGGAAAGCCTACGTGACATGCTCTTCTAACCTTGATCCATCAGCCAATTCCTTGTGCATGGACAGAGACCAACTGAAATCAGTGAAATTTCATACTGACAAATAGGATCTAACCAGGCTTAAGTCAGCATCAGGACATCTCTGTCTTCTCAGATAGGTACCTTTCGACTGTCTTAATCTCAGTGAGCATGCAGTTCTTTGCTCTGACATCTCTCCTTCCTTCCTTCTCACAGTAGGTCTTCTGTTGTGATGAATGCGGGAAAGCCATCTGTCATACTGTCCTAAACCTCACCTCTCATAAACAGGATAAAGCTTTTAAGTTTCCCTGTAAGGTTTTGCCCACACTTACTGGGTGTGGGATTACTACATGTGAGTCTCCCAAAGGCCCTCGTCTGTGTTGCGGCTGCTTAGAAGGTTATTGTCCGTCTGCTGACTGATGGCAGCCGACTGTCTGCGCACACCCAGCCACTGCTGCGCAAAATAAATGTGCTGCCTTAGATCTCCTTACGGCATGAGTCTTGCTAGAAAACAGACCATCAGGGTGGCTTAGACTAATGCAGGCTTAGCGTCAAGGCAGGCTTAGCATCAAGGCAGGCTTAGCAAGCTGACACAGTCAAGTACCACAGCTCTGCTCAGAAGTGGCACCTTGCTGGGCTGGAGCAATGCTGTCTGTCTGCACTGTGCATCCATTTTCTCAGAGAAGCAGCTGTTTTAGCATGCATCACTTTTTTTCTCCAGTATCTCAACACCTTTCATATTACATTTGCATTGCAACACAGGTAAAGTAAAACGTAAACTCCTGATAAGCAGATAGATAGGAATCAACCACTGAGATACTTGCTTGAATTCTGCTGCTGCAAATTCCTACCAAAAGCAAATACTATTCATACAAACAAGGGCTGAGCTGGGACAGACTGGGAGGTCTCCGAGCTAGCCCAATAATACAATTCCTATTGAGTTCCTCTGTTATTGAGTACCAATGGAAAACAACAACATAGAAAAAACCTGCATCTTAGCATTCCCTCTTCATTCTCATATACAGCCAGGATGCCTGGCACTTGGTCATACATTTGTAACAGCAACACAGAGAAACATCACATGCAAGAAAACCTATCTAAATACATCTAATTTTCATCTTCATAATTGCAGGGGTCTAGCAGGTATTTCTGACAATCAGAGGAAAACAAACCTCCAGAGCTACCTGCCGAACAGACAAAGAGACCCTGAATTCCTAGAGAACATGGGGAGTTTCACCTGAGCAAAATCTGAGTGAGGGTTTAAAGCAGTGAAATAGGAAGCTGCTCCCAGAAGGAAGACACACAACATCTGGCATCATGCTGGGATGCTGCACCATCTCCATCTCTGGCCCAAATTCAGCAAAGCATCTGCCATATCTTTTCAGAACAGCATCTTAAATTTAGTTTGCTCTGCAGAGACTCTCGCTCAGCCCTGGGGTATACCTACTGGCAGTCATATCGGAATATTTAATATTTATGTTAAAGAATCAGGAGGCTCCAAAGTAGGCTTGAAAGCCTAAAATACCCCAAATACATCTAAAACAACACCAGCGTAGGTGTCACTATTTACTATTTAAGTATCTGTCAAGTTCTGGCAATGTTCTTAAAACATGAATCAGGACAGAGCTATTTTATTTCCTCTGGAAATGCCTGAACCTCATTTAGTCTTTTTTCAGCTTGTGACCTGTCAGAACCCATATGGGATGAAGCACTGAGTGAATTACAAAGCTACAGCAACTTCTACTGTGCCCTAATTATCAATTAAAGTAGAAAGCATGCATTTGCACAGTCCAGGCTCAAGTGAAATGCTTTTCCTACTCAGAAGAACACAAGTTCAGTGCATACTTCTCAGCAGTGTTGCTGCTATGTACATTACCCAACCGTGACCTGAAAGTGAAAACAGCTATAAACACACATGAATCATCTTAGGCGACTTTTATCCATGTTCAGACAGGTAACCTGGATTGTTAAGCTGCTTTTACTTTACTATCCTGTGGTTAAAGCAGAATGGAGGTAAGGGAATGTACATGGGTCAGTTTTAAAGTTGGAATTGTTCCTCTAACACATGAATAAAATTTAAACAAATCTCATTCCCATAAAAAGCTGTATTCTGCAGGCTGGGGGAAAACGACACTCTATTTACTCTTGTCATTAATGTTTTGAAAACACGTTTTCCTGACATAAAACTCATTTTCACTTCTGTTTTGGTTTTGCAGCATGGGAGCAATAACGTTTAAGCCTGTTGGACACCACCTCATGAGACATGCTACAAATCAGCCTCATCGGGTGAGCATCCCACAGCTGTCTGCAGCAGGGTTCCCTCGCACCATGGCCTTCAAAGCAGAAAGGAAACCCTTTCGCACCAGGTTAAAAATCAAAACAGAACCTCTTGTTTTGTCATTTTAAAATAAGCTTACTTGGATAATTTAGTCTGAGAGAATAAATCAATGGAGGTTTCAGCTTTGGAAGCCAACTTGGAACAAAAGGCAATGTAAAAACATCAAGCTGTCCCAAGGGCCTCACAAAACCCATTTGCATCTTGTCTGTATACTCTGTTGAAGGGAGTCTAATGTGAGCACTTTCCAGCTATTAGCACGTGCTAATGGGACTCCCGCTATTGCCAGTTCAGGATGAGGACTGCAGGAGTTCTTGCAGAGTGGTGGGGAGAGTGGGTACTGGCACTCAAGGAGGCATCATGGTGAGGAATTTCTCCTCTGGTTCCCCCAATTAAAGCCTCTTTCGTGGCTGCTTTTAAAAAGCCTCTTTTAAAAATCACCATTTCTGGTGTCCGAGCAGCCAGCACGGAGGCAGGACGGGTCACACGGAGGGTCACACGGAGGGTCACTGTGGCCTATTGACTGGCACTGTAACTGCAGCTCCTTCCAGGTCAGTCCTTACCCAGACCAGGATCCTACTGATGCCAGGAGGTGGTCTGAATATGGACCTGGAAAACTGATCTGCCTTGACCAAAATCAGCTAATCATGTCTACAAGCGAGGCATTTCTGGAGACCTAGAGCCCATAGGGACTGGGAACTAGAAACTGGGAAGCACCAAGTGCAAGGGCTCTAGGGTATTTACCTCCACTGAATACGAGGTTAAAGATCGGACACTATAGTTAGACACAACCCCACGTGCAAGGCTGTCTGACCCCCTGGGAGACGCAGGAACATCTCTGTCTGGGAGGCATACAGCCTGAGATGCCCGCTCAGCAGACTTAGCCCTTATCCTGCATGGCAGCAAGGGGTGGCAAGCCCTGCGACAGCAGCAGCCACCAGAGTCACTCCTGGGGCTCCAGGTGTCCCCATGTGCCCTGTCCAGCCCTCTGGGTGTGTTCCAGGATCTGACCCCAAGACAGCCTCCAATTGTCTCACCTGAACAGCAACTGATGCTTGGTTTAGCTTCTGGAAACAAACACAGCCTCACCTCAGGGGAAATTTCATGACAGCCCTCGCTGTGATTTCCAGAGAGACTCACCCCCCCTCGGCAAGAGTCACGGGAAAACGTACATCTCTTGCACTGCACGACATAGTCCATCTTGAGACAGCACTGCCAGCAGATACAGCTCATCACCCAAACTGTTCTCACACAGCACACCACATAACCTTGTGCCTGGTTTGCATTTTGCATGAAAAGAGCAAGCAACAGTGAGTTCAATCAGAAACGAAAGCAGAACCCATTCTAACAAATGGGAGACAACAAGAGCCCCGATTCTTCTCTTGAACATGATCACAGCTCCTCTGACAGCCAAGCAGAGCTGGGAGTGCACAAGACAGGAAGAGGGCTCTTGGAGAACAGAAGAACCTGCTATAAGGACACAACACAGAGCTACAAAAACCAGGGAGGGAGAGAAGTAGAAAGAGACATACTGGAGAAGCTGACCATTGCGAAATGCTGACACCGGTCTCCTGTGAATTCGATCGGACACCTACCGGAAGAAAGAAAACCAGAAAGAGAGAAACAAGATAGCAAAATGACACCCAAACAGAGCGAACTGAGGCCCCTTCCGATCCCTTCCACAGCTCCTATCCGTCTGCTGTCAGGCTGCACCCTTACCTGCATCCCTAAGCCCTAGCCCAAAGCTGACACCAAGAGCCATCCCTGACTAGACCACTCTACGTCCACCGCTGTGCCCGGGAGGTTTTAAGTAGTGTGGTGCATTTTTTGTCTTCAAACATACTTTGCTTAGGATCTGGCATGTACAATCGCAAAGGCAGTTTCTCCAAACATCTCTGTCCGAAGAATCCATTTGGACATCTGGAGGGGAAAAGGGGAGAAATCACAGAACATGTCTGGCACCATTCTTGAGGCTAAGGTCAGAAATAAAAAGTGCATTGTGATGAATGGAAAAAATAAAGGCTTTATGCGCTTATTTACTCTCCGCTTTGCTTTAACCAGGCACCTGCAACATCAGCATTCCAGCTCTGGTTTTGGCCTGGGTCTTCAAGTAGCCAGCCAAACCCCTCCTTTCCTCCTCCGCCTGCCTCCTTCCTTCTCACCTGCTAGGAGCACCAGCTGTCAGGAAGATCGAGATGGGCTGGATGCTACTTTCAGACTCTCCTTGGAGCCACTATCTAGCCAAGATGGGCAGGAGGCACCGCAGAGCGGGTGAGCAGCTGCTCAGGCGACAGCGAGCGTTGTGTGCAGCAAGCATCTTCCTGCCACTGCCCCCAGAAGTACCCGCAGGGTGTTCCAGGGAAAGGGTTATGCTGCAGTCAGAGAGAAAGCGTGTGCAGAGTCTCTGTGTTAACAGAGAGAAAGGGACAGAGAAGAAGCTGAACCGTACAGGTCTCACATGCTGCCCAGCTGCACGGCTCTCTCAGCCTGTCCTGACCAACGTTACGTGATGGGCTGCCGTTCGCCAGCTCACAGGGCACCAGTTACACATTAGCGTGATGCTGCAGCGGCAGGGACAGTGCCCTCGGGATGAGGGCCACAGGCACGTGCATCAGCTCATGAGTAAGCTCCCAGAGCAGCTCCCAGGCTGAGCCAGGCTTGGGGAGCAGGGGGATGTGAGCAGGGGTGCAGGCGGAGCTGCTGAACCACGCACGGGTGCAGCGGCACGCTCTGCATTGTGACCGGCCGCAGCTGCGGGTGAACCTGGGAAGTGATGGCAGCTCAGCTGTGGGTGGTCAAACGCTTCCTCCCAGGCACTTATCACTCTCCCTCACTTCATATCTTTTCTTCTGCCCTCGTTGGATAGGTCCTCAAAGTTATCCCTAGCTTTCTTGAAGTCTCTGATCTGCCTGTCCCACAACTCCCTCCCTTCCCCACAGCTGACCTCCCTCTCCTCTGAGTTAAGAGGGTGTTGTCACTATAGCTAGCATCTTAACATCGGATTTTCAGCTTCCTGGGGTAAGCCGGGCTGCAGGCTCTGTGCCTCGTAGACGTCAGACCTTCCTTGCCCTCAGCTGCCACCCACAAGATCACACTGTCCCTCAGTGTTTGGCAGGTCCCTGCTGGTCGGCAAGGAAAGGATGGGAGGACACCTTGGCAAAAAGGACATGGATCAGAGGCCCTACCCCTGCCGGTCCACTGTGAAGGACAGCAAACAGATGGAGCAGCCTTGGCACAGCGTCCGATGACTGGTCCCAACCTGTGCATAGGGTGGGGTGGAGTGGGGCAGGTCCAGGTCCCACGCGCTTGCTGCCAGCCCTGCACAGGGGCTTTTGTGCCTTCCAAAGGTCACACTAATGCCTGCTCCCAGTCTGTGGACACAGTGAAGGGGATGAGGAAGGGATGCCTTTGATGTTTAATATGACCAAAGCTTTGTAGTTCCAAAACTTTATAGTTCCAAAGCTTGCTGGCAGATTAGGTCTGTTCTGTTGCTCAAGGGCTACGGCAGCCTCTGCTGTTATCAACAGGTTTATGTTCAGATGGCACATTACAGATATGCAACTCCAGTGTCAGCTAAGGAAGTCAAGAAGAGAGATCATAGGATCAGAATGGTTTGGGTTGGAAGTGACCTGAAAGCTCGTCTAGTTCCAGCCCCCCTGCCATGGGCAGGGACACCTCCCACTAGCCCAGGTTGCCCAAAGCCTCATCCAGCCTGGCCTTGAACCCCTCCAGGGATGGGGCATCCACAGCTTCTCTGGGCACCCTGGGCCACTGCCTCACCACCCTCTGAGTGAAAAATTTCTTATCTAATCTAAATGTGCCCTCTTTCAGTTTAAAGCCATTACCCCTTGTCCTGTCACTACGTGCCCTTGTAAAATATCCCTCTCCAGCTTTCTCAGGTCCTGGAAGGCTGCTTCTCTCTACTTGCTTAAGAGAATGCAGAGAGGTTTTTTCAGCAAATTATTTGGTTCCCTTGCGGGAATGTGCTGGGTTATTTGTGCACCCCAAACTGCTCAGGGAGAACTTAAGGGCATGCCTTTGCATGAGGCTTCACTGAACTCCCTAGTCATACACTTAAGTTTCTCAGTACCAAGTGAATTTTGAAACTGGAAATTTGACTCCCTGATCAGGCAAATACCTTTGAAAATTTCAACCTCTTTTTTTTTGCATTCTTGGCTGTCCATCTTGGAGCACAGGAAAGGAAGACGTACCAGTAACATAATTTCAATACCAGGGAGCTCAGCCAGCTCCCAAGGAAAGACCACCATCAGACACGAGGCCCGTTGACCTTCCCTGTGATGAAGCAGAGGAAGCTGATGCTGGGAAGTGGAGTGAAGAAGATGCCCTCTCAGCAATCAAAGAGCCTGAGGCAGCTGGGTGATGCAGACTCACAAGGACAGCCCTGGGGAAGCAAGACTTTGGAGAAACCTTTAAGAGATTGCACTGTGGTTTGAACAAAGCATCCAAAATAGAAGGTGTCTTCCCAATCCTTTCTGAAGTCTATTCATCACTACTGAGTCATGAACTTGGCCACAGAATCTTCAAGGATATCCAGTTTATCTTGCAACGTGTTACCCCTTTGTCTGGGATTGGAGATCTCATGTACGTTGTGAGCACACCGAAGGGACTCAAGGATGCTGCTGCATGAAGTAAATGTCCTACCCACCTCAAAAAGGGGCACTTTGTCTGCAAAGAGCTAAAACTTTCTCAGGTGCACATCTGCAAGAGGTTGGCCAAGGCAGTCACTTCAGTGTGACTGAAGCTGCATGCCATTAAGGAAAGATTGAAAATTGCCTGAACATTTGTGGAGAGAAATAAAACCCCAGAGGAAGAGACTGGTGAGAAGTGAAAAAGCAAAACAGGAAAGTATCAAAGAAGCTTTGATGCCATGACAGCTACCGTATAGCCCATCTTCAGATCTCTGCAGTCAGCCTAGTGTGGGCGTGGAGAAGAGCTTTCTAGACAGAAGGCAGCAGATAAGAGTCTTCTCCATGTGTAGGACAGCTTGGGCTTTTCATCTTTAGTTACTAGTGAATCAGCACTGGGAAAAGTGACAGAAAAGAAGCCCCCATGAACATGAGCACCTTCTGTCACCTCCCAAGCTAGCATACCAGCTGTCAAGAGACACGTGTGCCGCTCTTGTGTCCCTGGGTCCCAATTTCTCAGAAGCAAGGCTGCTGGCAGCAACAGTGACCAGGAGACCTCTGAAAGCACACAGTGCTCACGGTTCCTTTTTTAGCTGTCTCATACTTCTCGGCTGGTGAAGATGGTTTGGTTTTTATTACTATGGCTCCAGATGCGATTTCTAGGAAAGAAAGTTCCAGCGTGCACAGCACATGAGTCTCCCAGCTGGGACAGGAAGAGCAATGGAAACCACCCCTTCTGCACGCAGAATCTGCCGCCTGGGGTAAGGGCTCGTGGGCAGCTCTTCTTCAGTGGCCAAGCAAATGGCCTGAGGGACATACCTGAGAGTTAAGGCTCACTAAGGTCAAGAGCCATGAGATGGTCTTTGGTCATGACACCTTCTTCCCACACATCTGACCCTAGTAGAGAGGTTTTGGTTGGCTATCCCAGCAAAATGGAGTCCCTCCTCCTTTTGAAAGCTCTTGCAGGGACTACACAGATGGTGGACTATTCCTGCAAATATCACCTTCGGACTTCCTGGTCCACTCACTGGTATCACAGAGGCCCAACATGTCTCTCCTCAAAGGCCAAGGGAAGTGGACAAAGCTGTGTTTGTAGGAAGGGTCTTGGGGAAGTACAAGGCTGCATCAACCTCTTGTCCCCTCTCTAGCTTGTGTGGAGAACCCCCAAGATCGCCCTTGCTTAACTGCATCCCTCTGTGCCTACCCAAGTGCATGAAAACATTTTTTTTTAAAATGCAATTTTCTGCTTGCCACGTCTGAAAATTTGCTACTTGCAAATGCCATCAGTAAAACTGGTCAAGAACTTTTCTGTCCAGACTCTGTTGTTCCTGGAAAATGTCCGGTTTCTTCAGTTTTGACTAATTCCTTAAGACTTATTTTTACCCCATTTCAAAAACATCCACACAGTTTTGCTTTTGGGTTCATGATGAACTGCGGTTTAATATTAACAAAGTAAAAAAAAAGCCGTAAAATGATCAGCCAAATAAAGCATCTCAAAAAGTACAAACCAAAATGGTTTGAATGACCCATTCCTATGTTGTTTGCAGAGCACTTATTTATGAAAATAGAGAAAATTTGACCTTTTGCCCTGAATCAGGGCAGGGTAATAATTATTGTTAATTATTATTTGCTACTACTAATCTGTAACATCATTATCATAATGTTCCTGCTGGAAGCAAAACTTTTTCTGCCCAGTTGATCTAAATCTTGCAAGGGTTGGCACATTTCCTTTACTCCCCCAGATCTTAATTAAAGTATGCCAAATTCCATAGCTCTCATAATGCAATCCATGTTACAGAGGAATGTGAACAAGCAGGTGCTTCAAAATAGCGGGATAAGGAGAAGCTGTAGCAGAAGGACACAATGCACTGATATAAGCAAATGGAGAAATGTTTCAAGCATGTTGCTTATTTGTGCAAAGGGCTGAAAAAGAAGACAGTTCTGTCATTGTCCCCTGACCAGTCCCAGATGATCAGGCTCTGGAGAGCCACAAAAGGATGGACTCCACAAAACCACTGATGGAAGAAAAGAAAGCAACCAGAATAAATGCGGAGGCCTTATCCAGAGCAGCTAATCAAGGCATGTTTGCTGTACAGAGCCCAACCACAGGGACACCCACTTCTGGGCTCAGTGAAGACAACAGCGCAGCCCCGACAGAGCTGCGGGAGCTCAGCGGGATCCGCACTGCTGTCTCCAGCGAGCCTCGCTGCTGCAGGATCAGCTTCCACACTCTGATGGTTCTCAAAGGTCTGCTATAGTTAAAAAGGACACACTGAACAGGATGTATAGATGGGCCACTTGAACACAAAAAGGTACCTGGTCTCATCACCTAAAATAGACAGCGTGCAAAACCCGATGAATAAGTCCTGGCTGGTTCAGAAGACCTGAAATAGGATGTGGGGATCTTCACCCCCAGCTCAGCACTGCGGGCGCTTCATTTCCAAGGACATTGCAACACCTCCCCACAGAACTGCTCACCTATCCGTGGCACAGTGACACGCTCCTGGCTGTGCAATGTGCAACTTGTGCTGACCAAATCAGTAGTCACTGAGGGGGATGGCAAAGCTCCTGCCACCACAGGGGAGCTGAGCAATCTGTGCTGCAAGGAGCACCATGGACGTACAAGATCAGCCCAATGTCCACCCCTTTGAATGGTGCTCTGGAAAAGCACAGGGGACCTGGCACTGTGGCTAATCCTTCAGAATGATCTTTTCTTTCCTGGGGAAATCTGCAGGAAACAATATACATGGAGGAGGTAAGCAAATGGGCTTCTAGAAGTGAACATGTAATTTTGTAAATCCATGATTTGCATACATCAACTAGTTTAAAAAGTAATTTATTTTTTTTCCTTTCGCTTTGATTTTTTATTCTCTCCTTGACTTTCACTTTTTGTCTGAGGTCCTCCAGGCTTCTGACCTCACTCTCTCATGTAATGCAATGCTGTCAGCCCAAGCCCAGAGAGTCTGTTTATCTGTCAGCATCCGTAAATCCTTCAGCCTTCCTCTTGCAAGCACAACCAGCCTGACATGATGGAGGGCGGGGGGTGTTGCTCTATAAAGTTCATTTAGTCTCCTGATCCCATGTAATTTGCGAAGAGGCTGGCCCACGGTACCAGCCACTTTGATTACACCACCCACACAGGAGTCATGAAGGAACTTTAAGTGGGCAGAGAAGGACTGCGCAGCGATGAGACTTGGCTTTGTTTCTTTGTTTGGCTGAGAAGATCCCAACTGTAGATAACGTGTGCCAAGACCTCACTGGGAAAAAGAGTATTTCTGTCATACACCCCATGGGGCACGGCACCCAGCAATAAAAGATTAGAGCAGCCTCAACCTGCTCCAAGTTGTGCCAACAACTCAATGGGCTCGAGGACCGAGGTAGACCCAAGGTCAGAGGCTGCCAGCCATCCCAAGTGCTGCATTCAGCTGGACACAACAAACCAGACACCGCTCTTCTGGGTCCCAGCCCAGCTCAAGGTCTTGACACTTGCTTGTGTGCATCCCTTCTGCAGGCACTGGAATTTGCTCTACTCAAACTTGTCACTTCCCTACGGTGATGGTGAGAAACCTGTCCAACCCGTAAGGCCTCTCTGAGGAAAATGATCTGGAGAAGCGTCAAGAAATTCTTCCTGTCAACAAGAGCCTGGGGCTTTTCAATCTACTAGGGCTGTTGAGTCAATTCTGTATGTGTGTGGCTCAGTTGTTTCCTGGGTTTATGCCGAAGATTCGCAGAATATCTGAGGCAGATCACACTTCTCCCATCTAACTTCCAGGTGGTCTGTTTGCAGAGTCAGGATAACAAACACAGATTGTATCATGCTCAGGTTCCTTTTGACACTAGCATGTGTAGGATTTAGTTCAAACTAAGGACAAAATTATGCAAACACAATTCAAAAGAAGAGACAATTTCTGGAACAGCTCCAAGTCCATTCTGGGCTCTTCCCTGGTGAAGAAAACGCATTGTCCAAGGTCTAGCTGGAGTATATTGAAAAGAGATGGAGGAGGTGTGTTTACAGGCAAACAGTTTGTTCCCCGGAATTTAAAAGACCAGGAAGAATGCATTTCTGGGAAGCCTGTTAAAAAAATAATAATGAAAGGCCAGCTGCCAGTTTAGGTGGTATCTTTAACAAATCAAGCAAGAGCCACTTCAGAGGAAGAAATCACTGGAGAACCCAGCCGCTCCTTGTGCTCCAGAGTGCCAGGGGTAACGTCTATAGGAAGGATCTCCAATGCTGGTGGACGGCTGTAAACAATGAAATCTTCTCCAGGAAGCTGATCACAGGATGGTAGCAGGTAGCAAACAAGAACATGCTAAAATTCTGTTTTCTGGTAGCTGGTATTGGAAAGGCTGACCACATCACACGAGTGGCGGGGTGCTAGAATCTCCTTCGTGCTTGGCGAAGAGGACTGCAAGCTGGTGCACGGTGTCAGAAGACCCCCCAAGGCCTTGATGCCTCTAATCAGAATAGCAAAGTGGAAACGGCACATGGACACACGTGTTGTTCCTGGCTCAAGATGCTCATGCGGCTCTTGTTTGATCTCTGGCTCCAAGACACTGGAAGAGGTTGCATGCAAAAAGACCAATGTCCTCCTCAGAGATGTGTGGCTGGGGGACCAAGGGTGGCTCCCACGTTACAGAGTTCAGAAATGCAGATCAAAGCCTGCATCTTTGCCTCCTCTGGTTTCTCCTCCAAATCTGTATCATTCTGTCTTTCACAAACCGCAGTAGCAGATCACCTATCTTGGTGCAACGAGGAAGCCATGAAACATTTTTTCATTTTGCTGGTTTGCAGGCAGGCAAATGTGAAGTCCATTTATCCATCATCAGCCTTCCCCAAGCATCACCCACATTATCAGGAAAGCCATTTTATGGGAAATACCATGTTCATATGTACAGTTCAAATGCTTCTGCATTCTCCAGTAACTAACTATTGCCTTCTGGAGTCCAGAAACTCTAAAATTACACCACTTCAAAAGCCAGGATTTCTTATCTTCAGTCTATGACTTAATGATAAAAACACCCAAGGAGAATGAACATCCAGATATCTCCTCAAGCACTTACACCAGAAATGACTGTACTGTGTGGAAGGCACTTGGGTCCCCTGGGTTCCTGTTAACACCGACCTGTCTTTTCCTGGCAGATCAATAGTGACAGTGCAGACCTTCAAAGCACCTCCTTTTGGTTAATGCTTTACTGCCCTTCCATACACATCCATTCAATTCCCATCTGGTTTTAGCAATTGGTATCCTGGGACTCCTCAAAAAAGGAAATCATTTTAACATCTGCAAGTAAGGAATTAAGGCTTTCAAATGATATTAAATAATAACGTCTGTTTCGTACAGCACACAAAATCTTAATGGAATCCATCACTGAGCTTCCCCTCTGTTCATCAGCTATCATAACAGACTGTGTCTTTGCAAGGCTGGAATTCATTTGGTTAAAACAGTCTATTTGATTAAGACACTTGATAACTACAGCGTGTCCTTCCTTAGGAAAAATGGAGCCCTACCATTATAGTTGCATATGGCAGGAGTTGAGGTAACTGTTGCTGCAATTAGAAACTGGTCCAATTCGAAAAGTCTCGATCTGGATTCAGGTTCTTCCCAAAAGACATAGCCTTGAGATCTATGCTTTTGGCACCACCACGTTGCTCAGAGATAGCTATTGATTCATACACTCCTCCAGGCTCCAAGGGTTGAGCCCTTCCCAGCACGGAAAGACTGGAACTGATGAAGCTCCTGGGACTACACCAGAATACCAGCTGTGACTTTGATTCATCATCTGGAACTTCCCCCATGTTTCTTGTGGGGAGCACTGGCAGGATGAACTTACAGTGCCACCAAGAAGCCAGTGGCAGAGACAACTACCCTAAAGCATAGGTCTGTGGTGTACAAGGGCTGCTCTCACTTCACACACGTGGAAAACGTGGAAGACCACAGCATCTGGTTTCTGTCCTACCCGGCTCTTTTAATGATGGAAGGGGTAAGCCTGGCAGAACTGGAAGATGCTGTTCATCCCATGTCCTTCCCACCATAGCTGATCCTGCACTGGAAAATGAGAGCACAGGAGCTCAGCTGAATGCATTTCCACATGGTCTTTCCTACTGATCCCTGCTAAAACAAAGCAGCACTGCAAGAAGGGAGGAGCTGTGACAAGCATAATCCCACTCACAACTCTTCCAGGAGGGGTGATATTTCTGTTCAGACGTGTCCTTCAAGGCCTGAGGAGCTGAGGTGTCTAGTGAGCACCACACCACGCAGTGGCAGTGGGATGAGACTGAGACCCATGGATGTAAATACCTTTGGCTGTGTGTCTCCACAGAGAGGTCTCTGGCACACGCAGGGAGGAAACAGCTCTGGGCTTCTCCAGGCTGGGCACAGTGATGTCTGGATCCCCAGGTAAGCTCAGAAGCTGACAGCATCTCTTCAGTGAATGCACGCCCAGGGTACCACCTCATGCTCCCTCCATGGGAGCCCTGGGGCAGGTACAGGTGTGCTTTGGGTACCTACATCTCCAGCACTGGCGACCAGACCACACTTCTCCTTAGTCCCCATTAGGCTTGGAGGGTGAGCTGTGAGATGCTGCTGGGCTTGTTAGCTGTGATATGTTTGAACAAGAGTGAAAAGGTCTCACATCCCATTCCACATCCCTCAGATTATGCTGCCCACTTTAACCTCTCCAAGAAAATTCATTTTAAGGATAACTTAATGTGTCTCCCTGGGGTTTTTGCAGGTTTTAATATTTGAAGGGGCAAAAAAAACAACCCGCAGCCTGCCACAAGGCATCACAGAGTGGTGAACAGCCATGTGCTAAACCCGCTCCTGGGCCCAGGTGGTGCAGACAGGAGAGGTAAGGGGCAGGTCTCAGCAAGGCACCCCTCCGGTCATGGAGGAGGAGGTGGCTGTGCACTGGGGAAAGCCCCCTGCCCAGAGGGAAGGACATGTCAGTGGTGGATGTGGGGCTGTGACCTCGCCCAGGGAGAGGAAAAGGGACCCAACCTTTCCTGAAGCTGCAGAGGAAAAAGGGAAGAAAGAGAAAAGAAACAGCCAGGACAAATGTGTTCTTAGAGGAAGAGTCAGGAAAAGCGAACAGTGGCACTCACACAAAAAAGAAAATATGAACTGGCCTCCCCCACCCCTCTGGCCTCCCTTTCTGAACCTGCACAGCTCAAACTGCAATTGCCAGGAGAATTTCAGAGCTACCCCTCCTCCTGCAGTTGCTCAGAGGTCTTTCTCCCCCAGTGAAGTAATTTCATAATGACACAAGAACTACACTCACTTACTTGCAAGACAGCTGATTAATCCCCTCGATGTAGTAGCATACTCCACCATTGACACAATAGGACTTGGCTGTTTCGTTGCATTTTCTTGCATGCCCGGACCAGGAGGAGAGAGTTGTGGTTACTGCAAGGAAAACAAAAACCACACACAAAAAGGATATATTGTTATTCCTTTTGTTGGGCAATTCTGTTTTCTTAGATGATTTTCATCTAGTTCATTTGCCAGAGTAAAAACCCTAGAGCTACAAACCTCAGCCTAGACCCACCTTCACCTCTCCAGGTCCTGGGGCTGCTGCTTAACCTTTCCTTTCCCAGCACAAGTGGCCAAGTGAGTGAGGAGCTGAGGACATGCCCTCCCCTAAGCAGCCAGCATGTCAGGACAAGACCATCTTTTTGGCAAGCTGCTGGCAAAAGTGCCCCTTTCTCACCTCTCCTTGTCCTCCCCTAACACGCATCTGCACCCCTGCCCCAGCAGGCAGGAGGGAGGTCAGGGAGATGCGCTGCAGAGCTGAAGTGTCATGGGGGATGGTGCTGGCACCCATATCCAGAGGTACTGCAGGGGACATTTCATTGCTCCACATTTCCGGGAGGAAATCAGTTTTCACAGCCAGAAGCAAGTGCCCTCATCATCCCCAGGACAGGTCTAGCACAAGCAAGAACAGCTCCATTTCTCCCTCCCCTATTTCTGAGCACTCCTCTGTCGTGCCCCAGTGGGGCTGCCTCAAGACACCAAGCGGACGTTCAGCAGCAGAAGCCAGGCAGCCCAGGTCTGTGCTAAGAGGCAAGCAGCCAGCATGACTCAAGTTTCCTGGGGTACCGATGCTTTTCCAAATCCAAATTTATTTCTGGAGAAAACCATTCCAGCCATGTAAGGTACAAACAAAACTGACGGGACTCTGCAGAATTTCACTGCAATCCCTGTCTCTGAGTGACTCAGACAAACTTAAAGCCCAAAACACAGTCTCCATAGGCAAGACAAAGGCTCCTAGGAAGGGAAAACCCTTTTTTAGAGCAACCGGTACAGGTTACAAAAACAGACCAGCTTTTGGGATTACAGACCCATCTTCACATAGCCAAAAGAAGGGCTGGGCACTCAAGGCATCTGCTTATTCCAAGTGAATATTTAATCTCATTAAAGATAGTCCCCTTTCCCGGACTGCTCCCCTTGCTTATACCCTAACACTTACACCTCCAGCACTGTGGCTACTACCTACTTTCCAGCGCCTTTTATGCTGTACTTGAGGTTTCTGTGGAGAAATCCTCCTCCATCTTGTTTCCCAAAGAATGAACGAACCTTACGGAGAGGTTAGTGACTTCAGACCAGCTGCTGAAGACTGAACACCTCACTGACACAGGAGTTGAGGAAGAAGGCTGGAGCCAGAACCCCAGGCAGGAGCTAGTCAGGACCACGTGGAAAGCAGCAAGGCATGCCAGAGCCTGCCCTGGAGAGAGCTGGGGCTGCTCTCCACGCCTTGGGCAGCCCCTGTGCCCCTCTTGCCCCCGCAGCAGGCTCAGAGCCACCGCAGGTGCCTGCCCTGCTGCCTCCGGCTGCAGCCCACACTGCCACAGCCAAGGTCTCCGTTCTCACGCTCCAGCCCAGTGCCTGCCAGGCACGTCCGGGCTCTCACAGGCAAGGGAGTTCTCCCAGCACCCTGTGAAGCCTCTCACATCGGAGTGCTCCTTGGCACCCGAGCAACCGAACAAGCTTGCTCTGGCTCTCGGGCTTACAGGACTCTCTCTGACTGCATGGGGTCCGTGCCCCCGAATGAGGAGTTCGCTCACCAGGCGTGCACAGCAGGAGCAGCCCGCACTGTTACCTGCACACAGCTGGAGGCAGAGCCAGGCTTACTGTTCATTTTGCTTGAACCAAGTCATTGTCCAGCCCCATTGTCTTCTGCTCCCATAGGGAAGTCAACGCCTCCCACTGTCTGACAGAGCCCGGGTTGTGCACCAAGCAGCTATTTCTGTGCTTTGCCTTGAATAACCATTGCCTCCGGGGTTGTCTTTTCACAGCTATCTGGGGCAGAGCAACTTGTCCCAAAGTGTTCCGCAAACCAGACACGACAAATACTTCAGCAAAGACTGATACCGCACATGGCCCTGGGACAGAAAATCACTGCATGTAACGCCAGCCAGCTGGGAGCCAAATGTGCAGAGCAGTGTACATATACTAGCCTGTATGCTGGGGTTTAGAACAGATGATGATTTGACCAAGCCACCAAAGAAGACCTTGCAAAAAAACCTCAAATACAAAAACTCCCAAACTTCTGTAGGGAAATTCAGCACTCCCTTCCAGTTAAGATTAATGGGAACTAGAAGCCAAAGCTATTGTAATGGCTTTGTAACAAGTCTGTATAATTTATACCTTTACGAAACAGTAGCACATTTCTTCTAAGGCCAGTGGAAAGCTGTGGATTCAGGACAGAGGAGGTCTAACTGTGTGTGGCAGCACCTGGACTTTCATTGCACGGCCCCTCCTTTAGCTATTGCTTGATCCAATCACTTAAACCAAACCTTAACACCAAATGCATTTTAAAAACGAGCTTGAAAATAAAACCCAGCCTGGCAGCATGCAGCTGTGTCCCAAAACGCAGCTGGAGCTAGGCTATGCACAGGATTCACTGCATGTGCACGGGAAGCTGCGGACTGTGCAGTGCCAGGCTAGCAGGAGCTGCCTGCTTCGCTCTGCACCTCTCCTGGGGCTGGCTGAGCAGAAGCAGCAGCAGAGCAAGCAAGGACCTGCCAGGGAAGTGTGGAAATTGCAGGGGAGCAGGTACGCACAAGACAGCCACTGTCCCTTTAATCAGTCCCCAGATGCTGCCTGGCCAGTGCACAGCATGGGGAGATGCTGAAAGCCCCTCACAGGGCAGCCTACGGCGTGGAGTGCTCACAGGCTTTCACTATAAGTGCCTTAAATCTGCACAACGTACAGGTCTCTGCTAAAGCTGCAAGCGTGCCGTCACATCAGGGAGCACTGAGACTTCATGAAGCAAAGCACTGGTGAAAATTGAAAGGCACATGGATGAAGAACAAGCACAGCCTGTAGGATGCTGTCACCCCTGCGACCAGCAAATGTGCCAGGTGCCAGCAAGAAAATTATCCATCTGGCAAAGTCTCGCATCATAAATCCTACAGGAAAGGATTCTGGAGCGAGCCTTCCCACGCTAAGGGAGGAGCAGAGAGGGAGAAATATAAACAGAGCCCAGAAGCCTCCCCTTAGAAAACAGCTCAGGTAAAAAGGTACCCTTTCCACCAGAAAAGGTGGATGGGAAGATGCAGTACTGTGCAATGTTGTGATACCCGAGTGGATTACAGTGCTGACCAGCTAGAGATTGCATGGGATTTTCATTCCGTATAAACAATTTTGTTCCTTTTAAACAAATAAAAAAGAGACTGACATGAATGAGGCTTGGGATGTACATGTTGTGCACTTCCAGAAACAGAGCTATGCCTGTCAGAAAACGACGTGGTTGATCAGCTATCCTAGAAGCATCATGTTAAAGTCGTTATCTTTTAAATCCTGTTTTCTGCAAGCACCATGTCTTTTCTCCCAAAGAAGTACAAAGCATTTTAAAATTGAATCACAGAATCATATTACTGTGGTCCATTTGTTAGCAGCAGAGATGTAGCAAAGGCTACAAAAAGAGGCAGTCAGCCCAGCTGCCTGTTGAGAAGAGAGTGTCATGAAACACAAGCCTTTATAAGAATATACTGGTCAAGGAAAGCCTTGTCTTGTCTCTGACAGTGGCCGACAGGCAATGCTTAAGGAAGAAGATCAGCAGCATGCAATGATCATTTTCTTCGGGCCATCTAGGATGGGCAGTTCAGAGACAAGCTGCATCAGCCACACTGTCTTTACATTTAATAGCCTTTGATGGATTTCTCTTCCGCAAACATGCCTAGTGGCTGTTCGAACAAACCTCATCTTGCAGCATCCACAAGATTTGTGACAAGAGCTCCAGTGTTAGGTACACATTGTGCAAAGACACATCTCCATTTACTTCTTTTAAACCTGCCCCTTCCTGACTCCTGTATCGGAAAAAGTAGTGATCAACCCCACTCGCTTTCCCTGTGCCACCTGTAGCTTTACAGGCACAGCCGGGACCTCCTTCCCTAGTTGGAAAACAATGACCACCTCAGTAGCTTCTTAACCTGGCTGCAGTCCTTCTTTCTGCCATCTCTGGTCTCTTTTTCCCGTTGGAGATGGCGAGACCATCCTGCATAGAAGATATTGATGTCACCCCGGTTAGTTCTCTGTTCCATTCATAGTAATGCCTAATGCTCACTTTGAGTTTTGATGTACTGAACACAGACAATTATCTATTACAACCCTGAAATCCCACTCCTGTATGGTAAAACGGAGTCTGGAGCCTTCCCAAGGATTACTCTGGGATGTTGCTGCAGCTGGGACTTCATGAGGGCAGTAGCTGCAACTGGTTTGGGAGCAAGGATGGAGAGACCTGCCAATTCAAACAGAGAGAAGTGGAATGTCTCACTTGGAAAATGTTAATTGTGCCTGGGTTGAAATGTGGCCCCTTTTCACACCACGTGCCTGCAGATCACAGGGATTCACCTTGAAGCATGAGGCCAAGGAAGATTTCAGTGGGTTTCCACCACACTAGCAGGATAATTTCCAGATTCATGAGTGACTCCATTCAGTTACTTCATGTTTAGCTGCATTCCCCCATCAGCCTGGGCCACTGGAAACACCATGACAAATATCTCCCTGGGGTCCTGAGTCATCTGCTGGTAAAGTGAGCCTTGGGTACCGTTTATTTGCAGTCACACATGTTCATTCACCTCTGCTCCAAATGCCACTCAGGTGTGCCTGGTGATCCAGAAACAACTTCCCGCGCTGTTTTACCTTAACTGCTCTATGGTACCGGGCAGATTTTATTCCCTATTGGCCAGTGTGGTGGAATAAGTCCTTCATTCAGCCTCCAACACAACTCCGTCTATCCCAAATGACTTGGAATGCTGTAAAAACACTGAGATAAATGGAGATCTGAACAAGCAAGTGAGCAGTTTGGGGTGCTAGCTGCACTCTGGGTGGGAAGGGACCAGTGTGAAGGCAGCGGGAGTCGATGAGGGGGTTTGTGCAGTAAAACCAGTCCTGTAACCAAGCGCCTCCCCAAGCACTTCCGTGAATTAAGAGCCAGAAACAGGGAGTGTGCATGGGCAAGCTACAGAAAAGAAATGGTAAAATTAGACCAGTGGAAATAAACATGGTGCCCCTGAGACAGGGGCCTCTGCAAACTCACAGGCAAGCTGGTCACAAAGCTCCTCCACGCTGGAAGAAGACCTTGGAGCAGCTTGCCCACCAACAAGCCAGATCGCCAGCTGGCCTCAGTGTCAGGCTGAGAATGAAGTAGAAGGGAATAAGGAGGTGAGGACGGGGAAAAGAGGGCTGCCTTTTGATGGATGTGGTTGCAAACAATCTGAAGCCACATTTATTGTTGCTGTCCCAGTCAGTGAGGACAGCCCAGCAAAAGCAGGAGAGATACAGAGCACTGTGGTCATTCAGAGTGTCTGTTTTCCACTGCACACCTAGGCTACTTGGCACTACATCAACGGCAGGGCAACAGAGATGAGAGCCAACGACATCGACGTGTGGACTTCCCTTCACATAATCAATCTACACAGAAAGGACACTAATGACTGTGCAGGGATTCTTACACAAATCCTCCCATGCGTGTCATTTAACCTCTGCAGACAGCTGACCAGCCCGTTCTCAGGAACCTGGTGAAATACTCCCCCTGCAAAGAGTTAATTCATGCAGCTTGGACTATAAATTATAGTCACTTTGCCACAAAGTACAGCTACTGTGGAGGAGAGCAGGAAGACAGCAATAGTTTCGCTGCTGGTTGTTTTTTATAAGTAGCAGTGACTGGTGGGTTCATAGAGTACAGACACTTCACTCTCTCAATATTTAGACATTCAGTTAGACAGATGAATTCAGCTGGTTGGAGAGTGTATACAAATTGCCTGCTCTGTATATGCCTCGTGTACTCACTGATAAAACACAGAATTGCTGAGGTTCCCCTCAACCGAGTTTATCCAACTGCTTGTCAGAAGAACATGGATGAGAAGGTGTCTGGCCAAGCTATTCCTTAGCTGTAGCACTGTAATCCCGGCACAAGCCACACTAAGTCCATGATTTACACTGATTAATACACCGAGGGACTGCTGATCCTTACCATTCTCTCTGTGTCAGATTTCTGAGGCTGGATGCTCACTGCTCCTATCTGTACAAAAAATCAGAACCCTGTGCAGACTGGGGCTCACCTGGCAACTGGCTGGGGACTCTGGAGCTCATAAAAATTCTGCTCTTGTCTGTTTATCCATTTGGGAATGACCCAATATTTACCTCTGCATTTTATTGAAATAGATCCTGCTGGAATTATGTTCCTAGTTCCTGGGGGGATCATGAGGATCAATAGCTGCAGATGAGAGTTCATTCCGAAATGCAAATGCCAGACTGCAGGACACTCAGAGCGTCAGATATTGCTGATCAAAACCGCACAGGCAGCACTCCCCACCTCTCCCATCCGCACTGTTCAGCTGTTTCAAGGTTTCTGAGTTCCAAGGGACTGCCTGTTTCCATAGGACAGGTAGCTACTGCAGGGGCAAAGTCCCATGCTATTATAAAGCTTCTAGTTGCTCCTCCAGGCTGATCTCTCTAGCTTTATGAAAGAGCCCTTCCGATGTTTTTCTCTACCACGAGGGTCACAGCATGCGTGTGTTAGCACTGCAGCACTTTATTTTCCCAAATCCCCATTATCAATTGTAATAGCAGCAACACGATACTTCAATGAGGGGATTTGTTCAACAACGTAAAAAAGCTTTTTGCAGGGCCAGTGCCAGCATGAATGCTTTGCAGGCAGGACAGCTGAAGCCCAAGAAGTGAAGCAACACGCCAGGATACACAGCCTGCTGCTCTGAACACTGGGCTTTCAGCCTCAGTTCTTCAGGGGACACCAGCTTCCATCCCACACTCCACTCCATACTGCCCATCTTGGCCTTTAGAGTCACAGTCTTCACACCACACCCAGAGAGCAGATGTGATGGCCACGGGGACCCGACACCGGACAGGCAGAACACAGCTCTCTCTGCAGACCGACAGCGAGATCTCCAACACGTACACCTCAAGGTCCCATGCCTGCCTGCATGCAGGCTCTGCTCAACCACCAACCACACCTCCAGTTGTGGGTTTTAAATTATTGGAGAAAAGGTCATGCCAGGATTTATTTTTAGTCTAATGCTGAAAACTGGTCTGTCTGCATGGCCCTCGGGTGACCGACTTCTGTCTGCTCTGCCTGTGCTCGGGGCTGGCTGAACAACTTCAGCTCCAAACCAACAGCACCACGCTCATGTTTGTGGCATTGCTTGCTCCAGACGAGCACAGTGCCTTCAGATTGGAGTGACCAGAGATTGACCACCCAATTGATGTGCAGGTCTGCCATGGTCACCCAGTAAAGGCCATGCCAGACCAAACTTGAGACAAGGTTTGGGGGAATTGCCTGAGCCTTAAATACACGGCACATCTTCCTGCGGTATGTGCTGAAGCTTTGGTTCAACTAGATGTGAGCAGCTGTGACTTTACAAACCACATCAGAGCAAAGACACCACCGAGCTGTTGTAACCACGGCCACCCACCAGGCCTACCTCACCTGGGAGAGAGAAAGTAAGGAAAACATTTCATCACCCAGCCATGCTAAGGATTGGGGAAGGTATTAAATGGGAGAGGGAGAGCCTGAACGGCCTTCAACCAATGAGTCTACAAACAGTCCAATGACACCACCAAGATAACAGCTCTGAAATCTGCAGACCCAAACTGGTGTGTGGAGAGTCAGACTTAATGGAGAAAGAAGGGCTGTTTCACCCTTCCCACCAACACAGGGATCTCTAAGGGGACTTCAAGGAGGGACTGTGATCTCCAGCAGTTGAAGCAAAGGGTCCAGAACCAATCCGGAGAGCCCAGCCTTCATTCAGGTGCCTCACTTTATTTCCCAGCCCCCAGTTCCCAGCACAATGCAGCACTGCCTCTTCTGCTCTTTCTCCCTCTTTCGCCTCCTCACCTGATCCCAAACCCCACTTCCCTGCAGGGCTCCCACAGAGCCAGGTCAGACAGCCGGGCCAGCACCGCCAGCCTGCGCAGAGGCACTCAGACAGGTTAGCCAGATAGTGACCGAGAGGCAGGACGGGAGCAGACTCCGGGCGAGCAGCTGCAATCGTCCACGTGCTGGTTTAAAGCATCTGCCCATCACTGGCAGATCTTCTCATATCCCCACGGTATCCAATTCGCGCTTCCTCCACCCAGCCTCTTTTTGCCCTCAAGACGTCACCTGTTTATTGAAGTCGAGGAAATGAACTAGAGGAGAACTCAACAGCAGAAAACAAGCCAATGGCATTGCCTGGCCTTTGCAGAGATTTCAAACCTTATCTTACCTTTTAAAAATGAAACTTTGATAAGGTTTTAGTGTCTTTGTCCTGCATAAACCTTCCATCTCAGAATGCCCTACAGATTACTCTGAACCGTCTTCCTTTTTTGCCCCCATCAAAATGTTTCTGAACTTTGACACTGATTCCTATTCTGTTTACCAAGCAGGTCTATAGCCACCGACTCCTGAACCATGTTTAGCTGCTTCAAGCTCTACAGTGACAGGATCACATTACCACTTTGAGTACTCTGGATGATGAAAGGAGCACAAAGGAGCTTCTTCTCTGCATCAGGGGACAGCAAACCTCATCCCTGCAAGTACCTGCCTGTGAGCTGAGCCACTGTGACCACCCACCTGCATAGTCTCAGCCTGTGACAAACAAAAGACAACATGGCTTGTTCCACACTTTTCCACTATGGATGAGGCTACTGCAACTATCTCATGCTTACTGGGCTCACTAGGAAGACTCCTTGACATGAGTAGTAGGCATGTCTTCTCTTTTGAGCCCCAGCGCTTTTATGAAGACAGCATCTCTAGGGCTGCTCTAGCCTGGCAATGCTCAAACAAAAACACACACTCAGAGGAAGGTGTAAGTCATGTCAAAATATGCAGCACCATGGAAAGACTTTCACAGACACCACATTTCCTTTCTGAATTTGTCCCTCAGAGTCCAGCTTGACCATGTGGATCAAAGCTGGTGTTAAGATCAACACTACACCCCTATGACCAGGCTGGTACCCATCACACTCCATGGTCTGGCTTGTTACACCTGTTAATGCCTCTAGCTCATTTGAGGGTGTCTACACCACTGAATGAAGCTGAGTGGTATGCCATGCATACCATGCCATGCACATACTATGTAGTGGGGGCACCAGGACCCCCAGCTCTTTGTCTCACTGGTCCCAGTACTCACCCTGAGTAAGGCTGCATCCACACGGGCTGGACAAGCACGCAAAGCAGATTTGAATCCAGACAGCTCTGAAAATGCAGCACCATTAGATCCCAGATCTCCCGAGTGTGCTGTCTTTGGTCCCAGATCCAGACTGGCATGGGGGTTGTCTGTACACCAGAAACATGATGGGAGCCTTGGGTTTCTCCATACTGCCACAAGATCTGTGAAGACCACACCAAACAGTGTCCCTGTCAAAAGGGACCAGACGTCCTGCTCCAGCCAGCACGTAGGCAAGGGGAACAGCAGCTAGGGAAGAGGTCCCACGCGTGTTATTGTAACAATGCAGATGTGTCCAGGAACCCATGGTACCAATCTGCGTCTTTGCACTCTTTAGCCTTGTGTCAGGTGCCAGTGAGGCATGGGAAGATGCTGCAATGGAAAGCAGTGGGACAAAAATACACTTCCGGAGAAAAAAAGTTACCCAGGAATGGAGACAGAGCACCTTGGAGACCTGGGCTGCATTTTGAGTGGTGTCTGGTGTGTAAACCTGCCTTGTGTCAAGGACGCAGCAGTGCCCAGAGGTCTGCAACCACCAGAGAAGAGGAGAAGGAAGGCAGGGGTGACTCAGGAGGTGGCAAGATTTGCCAGTAGCTACACTTAGAGGTGGTAAGAAAGACTTTAACAGTGCTCCAAGGGCGAAATATGTGACATCCCACTCCTTTTCCCAAGGCAGGGGTTGAAAGGAAGACCAGACCATCCAGGAAGGAACTGGGACCTTGAGGAAAAACACTAGTTAAAAACCTACACACTAGGAGCAACAGGGCTACAGGGAGCGAGGCACGTGGGGCTACACCGATGGGGTTTTATCCCCTTGCCCATAGGGATGGTCCTGGGCCATGGGGAGAACATGGTGAGCTTCTGGAGGTGTACAGTCCAACACCCTTGCCAAGCCTGCCTGGTGAAGATGTGTGCCTCGCACCACAGGCCAAACAGAAGCGACCAGGCACTGTGACCGAGCCGCCTGCGCGAGACAGTCTCTCCTCTCCCAGGGAACTGCAGCTACTACCACGTTTGCATGGTGCTTTCTCAACACAGCATCTAAAATCCAACCTTTCAGTGAAACAATGAGAGGTGGGACAACCTACAGATGCCAGACAAGCTTTTGAATACAGATATTTAAAAGAAATGCAAGAATTTTACAAGAATGAGATACTTGCCAGCTTTTGAGATCATCGCACCTCACAGCATCTTCATTGCCCCCCCCATATGTTACACACATGTGCAGTTCTATGATAGATCATCAGTTACCATAAAAGTCAGGGAAACTATGTGTTATTTATATAACAATTGAGATAGATCATAAAAAAGGAATGTAAAGGAAAAAGTCAATGACTACTTTAACTCTGGAAATTTTACCATCTCTTCACATCATTAAGAAAAAAACAGACAGTCAAGAATGATGTTCCTGTGTTTTTCAAAAGGAGAAACTTCTGTTGCAAGCCACAAGGCGTTTTGCCAGTCTTCTTTCTGTTGCTGAAATTTGGCTTTTAGTGAAAATAGCATACACCTAATGCAATGCAAACATGGATCTATGCTGGTGAACACAAAGGAAAGATCCTGGGGAAGGATG
This sequence comes from Syrrhaptes paradoxus, assembly GCA_013400615.1. Classification (NCBI taxonomy): domain Eukaryota; kingdom Metazoa; phylum Chordata; class Aves; order Pterocliformes; family Pteroclidae; genus Syrrhaptes; species Syrrhaptes paradoxus. The sequence goes on from VZTO01028175.1 coordinate 46,563, forward strand.
GTCATTGCATTAATGGTGTTGCATCTCAGCATGATGTCCCAAGGGCAGTGGAAGGGCAGGCACAACAAAAGAGCAATTTTAAGTGCAGTTTTCTAACCAGAAAAGCTTTCAAAGGATACCTGGCCAGTCCCTGTTGTGGCCGCAAGCAGATTTCTTTAAAAATCATAAAAGATTGAGCTTTCCAAAGAGGAAAAATCCCCATAAAATCTGCCAAGAGGAATTGTCAACAGAGAGGCACAGCCAGCTGCGCTGTCAGTTCTGGGCGTAAGGAGCTGGAATGGAAATATAGCACAGACCTCAAAATAACCGCCCAGTCCTCGGCTCTCCGTGTGCTCGCGTGTTTGGACGAGATCCTGGTGGGCTGTCCAGCGTGCTGACACTGTCTGGGTGGCCCGTGTCCCCCGCCGGGGAGAGACTCTCCGACACAGAAATAATGCCCTCCCCCAGAAAAAGCTGAACCAACAGCCAGGCACCTGGCTTCTACATCTACGCTTGTACACACACTTTGATTTTTATTTTTGCGTGCCCATTTTCTACTGCATTTGTGACAACTGAACAGGAGGGGATGGTAAAAAGCACTTCCACCAAATTAAATCAAATTAAACACTTTGGGAAATCTGTTCTTGCTTTCTGGAGACTCAGGTAAAAATGTGATGGCAGGATACAGATGTATTTTCTGCAGTTTTCTTACGACTTATGCTTAGAAGATTCATGTCTTTTTTCTTGTATTTCCTATAGACTCTTTTGGTTTTCTTGCCTATCCTCAAAAAAACCCCAAACAAACCCCAAACAAAACCAAAAACCAAAACAACCCTCAAAACAAACAAACAAACAAAACTAAATCAAAGACTATAACAAGCACATCTTACAAGTACCAATAAACCCAGGTATTGGAAGAGCTGGGAATGCTTAAAATCCAGCTGCAACTACAATTCACATGTTCTTCAAGTTACCATTGCAATAGTTACCAACTCTCCCTCTCTACGACAGACACCAGCAATAGAAATCAGATTTTATGAAAGATCTAGGGAAAGATGAGTGGCTTTGGTAGAAATCAAAGAGAAGCAGCAATTAAAGAAGATTCCAGGAGGCAATAAAGTATTTATGCAAAATGTCTCATAAAAACAAAACAAATAAGGGGAAAGAAGCTGTACGGGGGGAACAGGGGGAGAGGTACTTACACTCTTCTTCCATAACAACTATTTTAGTTTCTGAGGCTGGTAAGACTTGTGGTGCTTTCGTTGTTCCTGGGGAAATTAAGGTAAGAAAGTAGTGAACAAAATATCTATTTTGAGCAGAGGAGAGTGGGCTTAGCTGCTGGAGGGAGGAGGACAAGAGCAGGTGCTGCTGGGTGGCACAGGCTGGGGGCTGTCACCGTGTTAGTGCTGGTTAGAGTTTGCTCAGATGGTGACTGGGTAACAGAGGCAGGCAAACGAGTGTCCCCGCAGGGGACGGCACAGGGCACGCCGGTCCCCTCGCTGTAAGGGGCCTCGCGCCGTTAGGATCTCCGTCGTGACAAAAAGACAGGAATGGCTCAGGATTCACCCAGCAGGTGATGAGCGAAAGCGTGGGAAGTTTTGTAGCCCTGACGGCCATGGGAGTGCAAAGACAGGATCACAGAATGTGACAGTGAGAAAAACGTGGAGTTTAAAAGGTGAGAGCATCTGAGGAGCCTCCATCCCGCAGGTACGTGCAGTTCTGAGCACAAAGTAATGCTTGCACAAGAGATGGAGGAGCTTGAACCTGATGAAGGCCATGGCCCAAGGCAACACGGGAGCCAAGCGCATGTAGCCATTTCCTTCTTATAAACCAGGATACTGGGAAAGTCCAATGTCCGCAGTCACCAGCTCCACCCAAGCCCACCGGCAGCAACAGCCCCTTCTGGACCAAAGCCCCTCACCACCCTCCAGATGCACAAAGGAGAAAGCACCTGCCAGAGACAGGGGGGAGACCACCAGGAAAAGGTAAAAGCAGAAAGACTTTTTGTGAAATTTTGATTTTTTTTCTGCGGTGTTTAGCAAAGGGAGGGGCGTGTATGTCAGTTAAGGTGTCTAGAAAATTTGTGAGGATAAGAGTCTGAAGCAGCCACATCTCAGCTGTGCTCTCATGCCCCGGTCATACCAATAACAGATCACTCAATAAAGAGAACTAGGAAATGGAAAGAAAGCATCTAATTTACCTCAAAGTAATAACAATCTGAAAATGGCACCAAAGCATAACATTTTGGCTAAACCTAGAAGCATTTCCTTCAGAAACTGACACCCTCCCAAAGCTTTTCAATGCAAAAGCATTTATTTCTGAGCTGAGCATTTTGTGGAAACACTGGAATTGCAGAGGAGAGATGAGGCGATGGGTTTGGCTGATGGGCATTTTCCAAGTGACAAGGGGTCCCTGCACTTCAGCCATTCTCTTTCTAAAGAAAATCTCTCTTCAGCGTGGTGGTTCTGGGGATCTGCATCAATCTGCATGGCTGAAAAGGTGTTCTTTTGACACTGGTATGAACCCAAAAGAGGTAGGGGAATAGAGCGTGGCAATGCTGCCTCTCAGGCTAAGAAATCTTTCCCAGCAGAGACTGAATCTCAGACCTTCACATCCACAGGCCTGAGGGTCTCACGTGTGAGCTCCTTCTCTGCTAGGACTCCAGTGGGAGTCTGGACTGGTGGGCTGAGGACACCTTGCTGTTCCACAACGCTCATCTCAAGCCTCAGCAGCTCAGACCACCTCTTGCAATGCCACCTCTCTACAGGGGCACCCAGAGATGTCCCCGAACCTTGTGCCTCTGTGTCACAAGGTGTAGTGTTAGCTCAGGACCTTTCCCCAGCCCCGGATTCACCCGCCTGTATCACAGCAACACTCCAGGACCTCTAACAGTACTGCCAGGTGTCAGGGCACAGAGCGTGCTTCCAGAAGACGGCTGCAGAGCATCAGTTCCAGCCTGCCCGGGGACAGCTTCCCAGGGACAAGGCAGCAGTAAAGAAGCAGAACATAAAGCAGCAGAACATAGAGGAACAGCAACAGCTGGAGGGAGCTCCTGGGAAAGAGGGGAAGGTTCTGAGGGGAGGCCAGCTCCATGCCTGCTCGGATTGTTAGGGGCTTCTAGAACCTCCCAGAGCACTGTGCTGAGGCTCAGCCGCAATACGCCCGGTGCTCAGGAGCCTGGAGAAGAATGCAGGCAGGGACAGAAGACTGTGTGCATGTGGATTCAGAGATAAGCAGATGCCCTGAGGAGTTTTCCACTGAAAGATATCGGAGGAGAAGGGAGCTTGCAGAAGTGAGGAAAGCTACCAAGGTCCCAAGAATCTGGCCCAGCAGTAAGGACAGAGGGAGGCTCCAGGACAGCAAGTGCCTGGGCACAGATGAAGGCTGCTGGGATCTGGGTAGCTCCAGGGGGAAGTAAAAAAAAAGAGTGCAAAGGGGGGGTGACAAAGCTGCAATAGCCTACAGTGACCACCATCACCTTGTTCACCTTTGCAAGGAACTCCAGCTAGCCTTCAGCTGCTGCCCTGACAGGTGAGCTGCCAACAGCAGCAGCAAGGTGTGCCTGCAGCGGGGAGCGGTGCGACACAGGCACATCTGCACGGCAGCTCAGGAAAGGGATTAACCGAGGCACTGCCGCCACAGGGCACAGCAGGCAACCTGCTGGATCTGCAGCACCTTGCAGCCTGCAGCTCCCACTAGGAAAAGGTGCAGGGCAGATCTTTGGGTCTCTTTGGTTGCTTTTCAGGTCTCGGCACATTTCTGGGCAACTCAGGTGTGTTCTCATGCCTTTGTGACCTGAGTGAGAGCAGCCACCCATCCTCGCCAGACCGCGTGCCTTCCTGTGGAGGAAGAGACAAACCCTGACAAACGCTGCCGCAGCCTGTGAGGGAGGGAAGGGGCAGTTTGCAGCTGTAGAGGCCTGATGTGTGTTTTCCTGGTGCCACAAGCAGCGTGCAGGATCAGCGCCTTGCAGCGGTTCAATCACACTCCTCCTCTCATGAAAGGTGATTGCTAGCAGCTGGGAAGGGCACGTGGAGGAGGCAGGCAGGGCTCCAACGGCAGGCACACGCTGCCCGTGCATGTTGCCCATGCAGTTCCCACTTAGAACAGCTTACATTGCGATGGGCAAAAGGACTGGCATGGCCTCACTTAGCTTACTCTGGACACCTTTCCTATCGCGATTGGGAAGAAACACAGCAGAGCAGTAGGGCTAGCTTCGTAGGCGTGAAGCCTGAAGGCATGGAGGTCTGAGCATGGATGTCCCTCCTAAGCACAGGTTTTCATAGGCAGAGTAACTGAGGGGGAGGCTGTAAGATATCACAGCTTCACAGAAAAAAAAAAATAATTCAGGACTGCAAACACTGCTGAGGCAGAGGTTAATAGAGAAAATAACGCCAGCAGGAGAAAAAAAATAAATAAATAAGCAGCAGGAGAAAGCTACCTTCCTTCACATTTGACTAATGCTAATAAGAGCAGAACAAGAGAGAAACGGGACCACACCGCGCGGCTGCAGAGCCCAGGGTCCCGCAGTGGCCCGTTGTGAATGGTGGGCGGAAGAGCTTAGGAAACAGAGCAGAGTCATCCCTCCCCTAGTCGCACCCTCCCGACTTTTGGCAACCACTGCAGGGACTTTCTGAGCTGGAGGGTGCATCCAAACCATCATGTTAAGCAATACAATTATTATGACCAAGATGATAATAAAACCACCTAACCTCAGACTCCATCCGCTGAGCTCTAAGAGATGGAGCACACATTCTAGGATGAAAAGCAGAAGCAACTTCACTCATCACAAAGCTATGGTTTAATTACTTGTCTTCTGGTGAGTTTTGCTTCTCAGAAATTCTTTAAAAAAGAAAACATCAAGCCCACCAGCTTTCTTTCCTCCTTACCCCTTTTAAAAAATACATAGACTGTAAGTTTATTTAAAATGTAAATTAACCACATTGCCAGTGACAGATAACAAAGATAAACATTTATGCTAAGCTGCATTTTTCTTATCTCCCAAGATTGTTTTACTCAATATCCTGAAAGCATGAAACAAAATACAAGACAGATCATGTGCAGAACCTCCCGCTTTCTGCCTGAATGGCAGACAGCTCAAGACATTTTCTGGCTTCTTCACTTACCACTTTTCACATTCAGGCTGCCTTTTGCGGTGTCTTTCCCTAAAACGTTCTCTGCTTCGCAGCTGTACTCCCCAGCATCTTCCAGCTTCACCTTGTTGAACTGCAGTCTGGAAATCTTTCTGTTGAAAAGTACAGCAGACATTTCTTACTTGATTGCTAACCATCCTCATGACCGATAACCGTTCCTGGCGCTGGCATGCTGCCTGCTATGTCACCCCTTGTTGAGAGGACGGGCTGCCTGACTTCACAAGCTGAACAAGCACTCGAGACTGGTCAGGATTTGGATGAGACCCTTCCCAGGTATCACAGCCACCACGATTTCCTAAATGAACATCTCCCTCTGAACCCACTGCTCTTAGTGTGTTGCCATGGTTTGCTCTGACACCTGCTCTCACTTGCACAGAAATTCGCCTTCGGAGTTGAGCCCAAGAGTCCCATCATCCCAGCACAGAGGCTTTCCGCACTGGAGAAAAGCCACTTTACTGATGGACAGCAGGATCTCTCTATGAAATCGTGATGTGGAGATGAGATGCACATTCTGCACCTTCCTCAGTAAGGAGGCTGAGCACTCCAGTGCTTCATGGGCTGCGTTCAGCCGTGCCACACACTCAAACGCAAACACCCATGGTGTCAGCGCGGACTTGTCCCTTTCCAGCCTGCAAATCAAAACCCCGTGGTTTGACCTAGCTTTTAGACAAAGTGTGGAGCTTTATCCAGGCCAACAAGCAGGGCAAGCACTTTGTCTCCCCCAAATGCATACACTCCCGTGTACTACAAACACGGGGGGCTGAGCTGCACATCATCTTACCAGCCCGAAGTGCCTAGAAAGAGCAGAAGACGATGCATGTGAGGATTGTCCGTGTCACCTAACCACCTGTGCTGCGTACTTCACGGGAGAGGGAGCAGCTCTGCAGCAGAGCTCTGCGGCGCTACGGGGAAGATGAGCATCACCCTTCCCACCAGCTACGACTGATGTCTCATTCTCTGGGATGTCTCTTTGACTAATAGGCAAAACCTTTTGTTGCCTAATTTAACAGAGATCTATAGGAGCCTTTGACACACTGAATACCACTTGTGAGACTACAGTGTGACTCCCACATTAGGTCCTCTGTTTTACTACATTTCCTTCCATTTTAGCCATCTTATCAAAAACCATCCTGCGTACTCTTCTCATGAGAACATCTCCCTGCTTTCTACCCCAAACTTCTATCTCAGGTCTGTGTCATACAGTTGCTTTATTTAGAAACTTGGAAATACTGCCAGCTTTAAAAAGAGATCCCAGTGGCCTATGTCACCAAAGGCAAATAAAATTCCTTTTATGTGGAAAATAATCATTGGCTTTGGACATATTTGCAATGTTACATGTCATCTGAGAAGGACTTTTCTTTGGGCTGTACCAGTCATCGTCCATAGGAAGTCCTTCACAGAAGCACACTGACATCTTTTAACACCCTGGCATGCTGTTCTACTGGGAGCCATGGCGCAAGGACACAGTGCAAATATCTCACTAGTATTATTAGTAAATTAAAAGCACTTGGGAGACAACTTGGTACAGCTCCCAGGATAGAAGCGCTGCCCTGTTTTACAGGATGCGGTCAAGTGTTCAATTGCATGAGTTTAGGCCCCATGTGGAGCAATTTTTAAATGAATGTTGACAGTTTACAAGGATCTCTTGAATACTTCTAATCCTAGGTCTCCCTTAATCCACTGTGCAAAGCCAGTTATTTGCGCCAACATGGTCCAACATGGGTGCCTGAACAAGCAGGATGATTCAGAGCGGTGCAAAGATGCCTTGACTCCCAGTGCTCTGAGTTTTCTCAAGTTTCCTTGAGCAACCTGTGACAGTCCTGGGTATCATGGTCCTCCTGCCTTAGGAGCCAAGCAGTAGGCAAGAGACAGCAAAGCACTAAAGGGCCTCCAGGGGCTGTTGCTGCCCGGTGGCAGCTGGTTCCATGCCGGGGAGGTACGCTGGGCACCTGAGGAAGGGCGTTGGCTCTGCTGGGCTGCAGCGCCTGTCCAGGACCACGTTCCCCACTCCCTCCTCAGAGGCAAGGATAGCAACACCGGGCAAAGGGGTGAGGTGGGCTCCTGGTCCTACTGCCTGCAACTCCAACAAGAGTGCCCCCAGCACAGCCCAGCCAATACTTTCTCTCAGCTGTCTCACCCCTCACTGACAGAATGCACCATTTGTTTTATAAACCGCCCCTATGACAGGCTTGTAGCTATTGCTGCAGAGCGAAAAGGCAAGCGGCACGTGTTGAAAGCAGCTTGGAAGAGCGAGGCGCTGACTCAAAGTCCTGTAGAAAACACCACCCTCGCACACCAGCGTGCTGAGGCTATCTGCCAGTGCAGGGCTGGAGGCATTAATGAACGCGCTGCCTCCAGCTGCCAGAGGACAGACATGCTAACGATAACTGGCTGCACTGCGATCTCACATGCACAGGATGTTTCACCACGTGTTGTAACTGGACAAATCCACTACAGCGTTAGAATATCACCTCTGTATGTGATCTTTTACAGATAAAGGCTTTTAAGTCCCAAAGACACAAATTAGAAAGTGATTAGTAACGCAAAAGGCTAATGAAAGGGGGCAGACGTGACAGATTCATCTCCAAGAAAAGGATGAGAGACAGCTGGTCTTTCACCTGGAACTGGAGAGGAATGTGAGCAGAATAAAAAGCAATGCTGGCATTTATAGCATATCAGCATCGAGGTGGAACCAAAGAGGATTATTTTGTTTTAATACACAAGACTGTTGGACTGTGAAAAGAGCTTATTTTTATTTTCCACCACAATTTGTTGTAATCCTCCTGGATTGTAAGATCCCCTTGAAGAATCAAAAGATTTTTCTTGCTTTTCATACCCCAGACCAAAGGTGTAGCCACTCCTGCTCTTCACACTGTGCTGTACATCAGGTAACAGACTTGGGGGAGAGGGATGAAGGGTACAGAGGAGGATTGGTTTGGATGTGGACCACAGCCACAGAAAAGATAATTCCCCTATTCCAGGAAGCACCGAAACAGCCAGAGAGACAGCTTGTTTCACAGCGTTAGTCATGCACCTTTTAATCCACAGGTAATGCCTGTGCACTAGAAGAACTGAACTGAAGGATGCAAAGAGACTAGACCTTGTGTGATCTGTGTGTGGCGAAGACAAAGATGACCAGTCTGTCTGTTCTGCTTTACTGTCTTCAAGCGCTACTGAAATATCTCAAAACCGCACAGGAAATTGGTTTTCAAGTTCATGTTCTTCCCCCTGTTGCCCTGGAGGGCAGGTACTTTGTTCACTTGAGGGCTGAGGCATGTTTTTACAGAAATACCAAGTAGCAGCACATGAGGAATTCTGTCGTGCGCAGGAGTCTTGTATCAAGTCCCCCGCTGCCCTTCTGGGCAGCATGTTTCTTGGGGACACCAGCCCCTGGGAAAGCCCCACCATGTGCATTCACAAGGGTGCCTGGCTGCCAGACGGTGCCATTCTTCTGGAGGAGGGCAGTGCCCTGGGCTGTTTGTTCAGTGAAAGGGCCAGGGTCACTGACAGATTCCATCATTTCACTGCAGTGCAACTCTGTTGACATTTCTTTACTCCAGGGGAAAATCTGCCTCATTGTCTTTCCTGACCCTCAGCACATATGACTTAGCCACGCACTAATTATCTCCTGTAGTGCCAGTGGAGGAACAAGCCATGGGGAATATGTTGTCTGCAAGCTCTGGGGGATAGGATTCACAAGGAGACCTTCAGCCTGGCCAGAAGAAGATCCCTCAAAATACCTTCCTGGCCAAGAGAAAAGTCCCCCAGAGGGAAGTTTGGAGTGATGAGTAAATCACCCTCTGCAGTGCCAATCTCCAGACTACAATGGGAAACAAGGAGATCAGCACTTGGCCGAGACCTACACAAAGATTCTGGCAAATTCTGGCCAGGCAGAGTGGCTCATCTGCTGTAATTTAGACATCTCAGAGTTAGACATCTAAATGTGAGCTCGGGCCCTGAGGCCTCCAGTGTAGTCAGAGGAAAAGAAACAGGCACTCCATCTCAGCCAAGGAGGAACTTCTCATGACAGGAGTCATGTTCCCACCAGCACTTCGGTCAAGCTTGAATAATTTTTCTCCTCTTCCCTACTGCCAAGTAGAAATGGGACCGTCTTCCCAGGTCATCTCCTCACAAAGCCCTTTGTCTCGGAGCATACGAGCAGGAGAGCAGTGGCCATGAGCTGCCTCCGAGACACCTACGCTCCGCTGAGGACTCAGGGCTCCCGGTGCGAGTTCAGCCACTTCTGCATCATTCGAGACAAAAATAGCTCTAGGATTACTACTGTTGTAGTATTTACTTAGTCTTCTAAAAATAGAGTAGCTAACACACGACTGACAAAGGAGTCAAGGAATCAGCTGATGAAGAGAATTTGAAGACTGTACCATATGTCGCCCCTAAACTGTCCACAAAGAACTCTGCATGCAGTAAACACAGCTGAGATCCTAGGAAAAGGAAATTCCCAAACATGACCCTTGCAAAGGACACACTGAATACACTGCTGCAGTTACCTATTAACTCCATTCCCCTCTGTTTGCACAGAGAGCCGGCGGTGGAAGCACACCAATGCTGCCGAGAGCAACTGCTGCAACGCGTACTGCTTACAGCCCTGCCAAAGACTTAATTGGTGCCTATGTGCTGTCCTGGCACTCTGCGTGGTGGTGCCTTCGCCTTGAGAGAGCAGATTAATGATTGTCAAGAAGATTCAGAATATCCAGTTCTTCAGCTTGCAGTCACGAAGTGTTGTCCAGCAACTGTCAAACACCAGGCAGCCCCTGGCTGGAGCAGGGACTCTCGGTGCCCTGGCCTCGGGAAGCACATTCATCTTCCCCAGCACACAGCGGAATAAAATCAGGTAGAAGAGCTCACTGCAATGCAAAGCAGAGTGGGGATGGCCATGGCAAAGAACCTCTGCCAGCAGGGCAGAAGCGGCACCCGGGAGCATCCCTCTCCTCTGCACAGCCAGACAGAAACACTTCAGTCTCTTTCCTGCCCTTCCGTTACAGAGCAGGACAACAGCTGGGCGAGCCGGCTGCGCCTCGCAGTGCTTGAGAAAAACAAGTGGCCCTATGCTGGCTGCTATGGCATGCTAGGACATGATCTGGCTAGCTCAGGATTAGCTACCGAAACAGCAAATGGAAAAGCAGGAAAAAATGTCCTGAAGCAAAGCAATCAAATAAGAGGGGTAAGGACAGGAAGGTCTGGAGGTTTCAGCTCGGCCATCACCCCTTCCGCAGTGGGCAAAGTCCTCCTTCCTCCTCCCCTCACACCATCATCTGCCCCCTTCGGTGTTTGACCTGCTGGGACTGTGGGAGCAGCAGGCATGGGAGACAGCTCATGTCCTTGTGGGTGCCCAGGACAGGACCAGCCATCCCCTGACCCCCTCTGCCTGCTCTCGCCTACCCCTGATCCCCGACATTAAAGTGCTGTTCTAACCTGAAAAGCAGATTTGGCCCTTCTCTGCTCAGCAGTGCTCTTGTCTCTCTGTGCCCAGGGTTGGGACAAGCTGATTTTAAAAGGGATACTCGTCCTCACTCTGCAGAGCTGACACTGATACTGGTATCAGAGCAAGAGCTGGCCTGCTGCAGCGTCAACAAAAGGGGGAAAGATCGATCAGTACACTCCAAAGAGCAGGGTCACTTGTGCAACCCTCCTCCATCCTCAAATTCAGCCTGCAGCCACACGGCTGAATTGCCACGGATGTTCCTGCAGTGGCAAGAGGCGTAGGGCAGCAGAGGCAGTGTAACGAAACCACACGGCACCCCCCGAAGTGGACGTGGTGGCTGCTCTGTTGAGAGGCAAACCCCTGTGTGCTGCCGCTCTTTGTGCCAGGCAAGTCAGTGGCAGCTGCCAGGGTGTGAAATCAATGATATAAAAGCTGAGTTTTGGGTCAAGGCTGATGCACACACCCAGTGTCAGGGCAGGGTCCCTTGTATTCCTTGTCCTGGAATTCAAGGCAATTGATCCATCCATTGAATGTTTTTCCAACCCCGAGGCCAGGATTTGAATTTCTTTGAGCTAATGTAGATGTTGGAGCAGTTCTGCAAGCCAGCTCAGAGCAGGTTCTTTCCCTGCTTACTGTGATATCTCAGCAGCCTCCCAAGAGCCAGGGAGGATGTCGAGCTCTTGGAACGGGTCCAGAGGAGGCCACGGAGATGATCAGAGGCTGGAGCACCTCTCCTATGGGGAAAGGTTGAGGGAACTGGGCTTGTTCAGCTTGGAGAAGAGAAGGCTCCGGGGAGACCTCATTGCGGCCTTCCAGTGCTTGAAGGGAGCCTGTAAACAGGAGGGGGAGCGACTGTTATAGGGGGTGATAGTGACAGGACGATGGGGAATGGTTTTAAACTAAGAGAGGGGAGGTTTAGGTTAGAGATTAGGAGAAAGTTTTTCACCCAAAGGGTGGTGGCACACTGGAACAGGTTGCCCAGGGAGGTCGTGGATGCCCCATCCCTGGAGGCATTCAAGGCCAGGCTGGATGTGGCTCTGAGCAGCCTGGTCTAGCGGCTGGCTGCCCTGCATGTGGCGGGGGGGTTGGAATAAGATGATCACTGTGGTCCTTTTCAACCCAGGCCATTCTAGGATTCTATGATTCTATAACCTCCCAGCACCAAATGTGGAATGGATACCTCCCTGTCCTGAAGAGCGTAGGACCTCAATGTGGAGATGAGAAACCCCCGGCGGGTGTGCAGCCAGGACACTGTGCGGAGGCAACCAAACCACAGGCTGGTCCTGCAGCAGGGAGGGAGCAGAGCAGAAGGCTCAGAGGTCCTAGTTTGGAAGTGTATCTCACATTAGATAGAGGCTGATGTGCCAGGCAAATCAGAGCCAGGACCAAAACTTCAGGGACTGCCAGAAGGGGGGAAGGAAGCCCTGAGAGGGCCTTTAAAGCAAAGCCAGTTAGTTTTAAAGCATCAGGGAAGGAGGAGAGGGAGATGCTGTACTAAAAGCAGCTGTCTGGAGGAAGCCTTGCGGAGAGCACAGGAATGGAGATGAGCAGAGCCAGGCTGCAAATACATCAGGAAAAACATTTGTGGGAAGAGAGGTGGGAAAGGGATGGCACCTTCAGATGGACAGCTACCCCTCCAAAACCTCTGTGAAACATATCACAATGGTGGTACACAAGGTTGTGCAAGAGATTCAATTACAGTTTTGGGGCTCCTTTCTGAGTTCCGAGCCTTTGGGATGCATGTCATTCTTTTCTTTCTGAGTCATTTTTCTGCATCATGCATCCTCAACAGTGCCTATGAAATATAAGGGAGACCTGGTAATTCATGCCTGTAGGTATATAATGTGCTGTCCCAGATGAACTGCCTGCAGCCTCAGCCCTCACTCCAGCCCTCCTCCCTGAGATAAGCATTTTAAACAGGATGAATGGGATTTCAGCTCATCTCTCAATGAGTGCTTCAACCTAATCTGTGACATTTTGCAACTGCAGTGGGCTAAGGTCTGTAGGGAGAGTTTTGGTTTTTTCAAGCAGCCAACATCACTGGAAAAACCACAGAAAATTTCAGGCATATAAAGCCCCTTCCACCTCTGAAGTCTGCACACACCATCAGTTGAAGCAGACCAGCATCTAGCCGTAACTTGTTGGCCACTATAACTCAGCCAAGTTTGACTAAATGCCCATTCCCTGAATCTCTTAGGAGCCCCAACTTGCAAACTTTGTGGATTGTTCTAGCTCAAGACCCAACTGCTTCTCCTTTCAGTTCTCAAATTCCCTGGTTCAGTCCCAGGTGCATTGGCCAAGATGATGTCCATCATCTCCTTTGAAACAACAAACAGACAAACAAAGGAGATGCTCTCCTTCACACCCCCCTCCAATAAAGTGCCTTCAGCAGCTAAAAACAAATCCCAAATATTGGAGGCTTAAAATGACATCGTGAGAGTTAGCAAGGCAGCAGGTCCCCTGGTGATTATAAAAACACCGGTGCTCGAGAAGAGTCTTAGCTTCAAGGCATCTGGAATTGGTCTTGCAAGATCCATTGTCAAATGAGCTTTTTCCTTTGTTTAAAAATGTCAGCCTGAAGACCCCTGCCAGAGTGGTGGTATAGCCTGCTTGGGTTCACTTTGGCTCCCACAAGGCTTCAACAGCTCTCTTTGCCCCTCCTTGTCTCCAGGCTCAATTAGGAAATCATTTATCTTTATTGGCACTCTTTTTCTCCTGCTGCTTTGGCACTATTTTTTTTTTTGCCTTCATTCCAGACCAGTGAGCTGTACAGGGAAGACCACAGCCCCATTCATTGTGGGTGGGGAATAATCTGCAGCAGGGAGCTCTACAAGGAAGACCCCAGCAATGAATCTGCCTCAACCAGCATTGCCTGAGGGACTACTGTACAGAAACAGGAGAGGAGGGTATCCCTTGGCTCCACTTACATGCTAACAATAGGGATTCCTGGTGATACCGAAAGTAGGACACTACTCCCAGGGGATGTCCTATGGTCAGCCTGTCCCAAACTGAACTGCCAGCCCTCTCCAATCTAATGATACGCCTACTTCATCACCCCAGCAATCCTCCTTGGTGAAAGAGCACACAAAGCTGTAAAGACATCCCCATCTAGGAGACTGCCAGGCAAGGCCCCCAGACCTCCTCTGCCTCCAGCTGAAGATCGACCTGTCTCGAGGCTGAGCCTTAAGTGGGGCAGGTTCTCTACATCTCTGCAAACAGAAATTCCCTTGGCTCTCTCCACAACTGGCATTTAACCGTTTGCCAGAGCAGTCAGAGAGTCAGAACTCAACCTTAGCTTCTCGGGAGCCAGCAGCCTCAATCAGATCTCAGATGCACTCAGCAGGAAAAGGTGTCGCTTTGGCAGCTCAGAGGGAGCTGTATGCTGTACTGCCACTGATGCACACATTCCTTTCTGGGTAATTTCTCTAGGTTCCCCATCAACTGTGTTTTATTTAAATTGAGACGGAAATAAAATTCCAGCCAATAATTTCTTCCACCTTAAAGAGAAGTTTCCTCTTCATGCAAGCCAGGCTTGCCCCAGCCTGTTACTAATTACAGATGGAACATGCAGTTCAGAAAGGAGGAATCAGAATTGTTCCCCTCCCTCCAGCAAATACCCATTGAAAAAACCTGACTCCTTTGCCTGATGGCACGAGAAGTTTTGTCGGTAAGTTTAAAAAACAAGAGGGAAGACGACACGCAGTTAACTGCTCCTCTCCTCCTTACAGCATATATTTCCCTTATTTTCAAAGACATCTCCAACTCTAGGAAGGCCAGTGGGATCAGATGAAAACTTGATCACAAAAAAAGAGCTTCACTCAGGCTGTCTTGCTAGAGATCTCAAAGCTCTTTAAACACACAGGGAGGAAAGCCAGGCACAGAGTGCAGGAGGAATGAGTCGCAGAGGGGAACTGTGTTCCCCTTGTCTCCTACCCTAATCCTCCGTGTGCCGGCTAATGCAGGCAAAGGGGACACAGACACAGGGCTGTGCCAGCTCTGCCAGGGACTCACAGGGCCAGGGAAACCCTACGGACAACACCTCCCAACACCTCCACATCCTGGCAGGGCCCATCTTGCCCGGGTCCAGCAGACAACTCCATCAGGTCTTTGGATCAAACTTTTAAAGAACTGGTCCTGTGCCCCTGGCCGGGTGCTGCAGAGTCCATGAAGCTTTTTGCCATGTGTACTTTCTCTATGAAAGTCCTTCCCCACTGCTATATTTCTAGCCCTCTGGAAACCCCACTCTGACCTGGAAGGAAGAGCAGAGGATTATCTGGAGATCCCCGTTATCTCCAAGTGGAGCCAGATGTATAAACCCCGTTATTCTTGAATTAATTGTAACAGAGTAAGCCTTCCTTCCTGAGATTTACAATTTAGGATGCTCTTCCCTGGACACCCCTTCTAACATGCTGGAGGTAGTGATGTACATCCACATCCCATGTCCAGTTTTGGGTCTCCCTGCTAAACTCAGGCCCACCAGTTACTCAATGGAGATATGCAAAGTCACAAGCCCTTCCTCGATACTCAGTCTGCATGCACGGAGCAATTTTAAATGTTTATTGCACGCAGCCAGCACCAGAAGGAGGTAGGTCCAATGCAGTGAGCACTCTGCCCTCGAGGTGTTTTCAAGCACTGAGCAAACCCCGTGGAGAGGAGAGCCTGAGAGCTGAGGGTGCCAGAGCAGGTGTGAACAGACCCATCCAGATCTGCCCGGAGAAGGGCTCCTGCGCTGCTGACTGCTCAACAAGGGGCAAATCCAACAAGGGGTCTCAGAAATATCCCAGCTCAACAGCTGCTTGAGTCTGGTCTCTGTAGCCAAGCCCCAGCCCCAGCCTGGCAACCTCTGCACTTAACAGCGTATTTTAATGGCATCAGGGAGCAGAAGCAGGGATGGGGAACGATTCTGGGGGCAGAGCAAAGGCAGATGCTTTGGGCTCACACCTTTGCGGCTGAGGGAGCCTCAGACACTGGAGGAGGCAGGTGCTCGGTTTTCTCTAAAATGTTTATCCTTGGGCTTGTTTTGCCAGCAGGAAGCAGTTCTAGCATGCACACGTCTTTGGTCTGTCACTGGCAGGCTGTGAGCCAACGTGTTGCCATGGAAACTGGTAAATGCAAAATTACGACTTGACAGCAGTGTCCTGAGGAAAGAGGATCAACCTTCTTCCATATGTTTATGTCCCTGACCCAGGGAGTGCATGCCCCCCCTGCACCGCTGTGGGTGGGATGCCATCCTGTCACGGCTCCGTGCTGGACGCGGGGTACTGGGAGGCAGGGAAGGACTGTAATCCCTGGGAGCACAGCGGGGACATGCTGCAAGAGCCACTTCTCGCCATCTCCAGAATCCCTCCCCAGGGAGTTTTGCTGGGTGTTTGGTCTCCGTCTGATTGCTCTCTAGCTCTGAGGAAACAGCTCCCCAACAACCCTGAGAGACCCCAGCGCCGGCAAGCTGCGGGTCCCAGCAGCTGCTTGCCCGCAGGGACGCAGTGTCCGCACTGGGGGGACCGGCCGGCCTCCCACGTCTGCTGCGCTGGGGTGCAGACCTTCCTCCTGGGCATCCCAGCTCCAGGACCCGTTGGTAAACAACTGAGGCCATGAGGCTGACAAGGGCCACAGAAATACTGAGGGCAACAGAGCAAAGAGGCAGGCACAGCTCTGCCCTGCTTCTGCTGCCTGCAAGCCCAGGCAGCCCTTCCCGGGCAGTCCACGTTCACTACACATGAGACAGTTATCCCGGATCTGCTGGTGCTTCCAGCCTGTCTTCCACCACCTCCCTCTCTGCCTCATCCCAAGCCAGACACGGATCCCTCAGTTGTTACAAAGGAGGCCAATCAATTTGGGTGTGACTTTGAAATCAAAACCAACAGGACTGAAATTAAATTAGAGCAATTAACAAAAACCCATTTGAGCACTAACTGATTTTCCTAACTGATCTTTTAGTGGCTTCTAATTTTAAAAATTAATACTCTGTCAATTCCATGATGAGAAGAGATGAGCTATTTTTCACATGCTCAGACATAGCATATGTTAGCAAAGAATTAGTTTCAAGTTTTCCAAGGGGTCAGGAAGCTGCATGCTGACTTTGTTGCTGGCTAGGTTGGGATATATGAATGTAAGCATGGTCACGATTATGGAATTATCATATGTAAATGTTTGGCCTTGAAAAATACCAACATGGATCCAGAATCCCCCCACCAATGGCCATGAAATCTTTTGGACAAGGTGGAAACAACTGGAGAGCAACAAGGGTGGAAAGGAGGAAAACCAAAGTTTGGTTTTAAGAAGATAGAAGTGGGGAAGGCAGCGTGAGATGGCTGAGGTGCCATCTCAGACAAACAAGGAGCCAACCTTCAGGACATGATGCAGAAGATCTCCCTTTGGCCATGCTCCCACAAAAGCAGGGCAGCAAGTTTAACTCTTAATTAATGTGGTAAGATGTTCAAGGGCAGGTTGGGTGAGGCTTTGAGCAACCTGGTCTGGTGGAAGGTGTCCCTGTCCATGGCGGGGGGTTTGGAGATTGATGATCTTTAGGGTCCCTTCCAACCCAAACCTTTCTATGGTTTAAATCAATTTCCAGTGAGAGCCCCTTAGCTCAGTCATTGGAGCCTGTTTCTCCCAGTGTTCTTGCACTGCCTGAATGAGGAGGTCCCTGGGATGACACTCGCTGAGAGCAGCTGCCCGAGAACTTCGCTGCGTGGGGAGTTTGGAGCAGCCACAACGGCCCCTGCCTTGGGTGCAGTGACACGAGGTCTTGCGTGAGACAGCTCCTCAGCAGGTGCCCACAGGCCCTAACAGAGAACATGTGGTGAGCTCTTGGACCCTTGCAATTGCCTTAGATGCTTCCGAGTCCACCTCAATTCAGGAGAGTGATTTCTCCCACATTTAAGCAGGCCTGCTGTTGGCCGGTGGTGCAAACGCTGAGTTTGACTAGATTCTGTATTCAAAGCCCTAATCACAAAGCAGGATGCACCCAAGGTAACCTGAGCTGCCTTCAACCAGCCTACAGCCAGCAGGGAAAGAGTTCTTCCCCTGGGTCACCAGGCACTCATCTCAGATATTTAATGACACAGTTGCCCCAGGAGAGCCCCATCTACAACCCAGCACCTACCCTGTGCACACCTTGCTCCTCTCTCTCCACCCTGGAGGAAACTGGGAATCTCACCCACTGTCCCCAGCATGGTAAACGGGCTGTGCACGGTCCCACAATCCCGAGGAAGCATCATGGTGTCACTCTGCAGTGACCCAGAGAGCACAGCACTCCGTCCAGCCAGGCAGCACCCCCAACCCAAACGCTCCACGTTAGTGAGCAGAGGCACAGCACCCCCCTAGGATACTTACTTCCCATTCCCATACTTGATCCGGATGTCTTTGCTCTTCTTCAGCTCTTTGCCGTCTTTAAACCATTTGTAGGATGGCTGAGGGTTGCCAGCAGTTGCTTCACATTTCAGTGAGATCTTTTCTCCAACATGAACGTTTGGGCTTTTCAGCTTCTTCAGTTTGGGAGGGACAGCTACAAAAAGAGAAACCAAACAATGTGAAAATTTCCTCTGTCAGAGGCTGTGCACCGGTGAGGTGAACCCACCGAGCCCCCTCCCCTGGGAACAGCGCTTGTGGCCCCCACTGCCATGTGCTGGCCGGAGGGTGCTGCTGGCCAGCTCAGCTCCCCAGGCTTTACCTGCACACAGGCAGGGAAGGAGCACGGAGTCAGAAACAGCCACATGGGGAAGGGATGGAGCCCGCGGGTCTGGCTCCCTCTTTGCTCCACTTGGCCTGACGCGACTGCTTCACGGCTGTCCCTGCTTGCGCAGGCAGGACCCACGTGTCTCCCACTAGCACGGGGCTTTGCTCTGCTCTCCAGACCCTCCTACCAGGCCAGAGATAGGGATGCAGGAGCTCAAGCTCCTCAGAGACTATTTTTCTCTTTATCCCGACATTGCTGCAGATGACCACCAACGCCTCCATGACCTCTGTCGCTGCTGGCAGGTGTGCCCCACCAACCCCAGCTGCAGTGTTTCACTGCACGCCGTGGGCAGTGAGCCCCCTTCCCCCAGCAGCGCGTGCCGCAGATGCCTCATGCCTGCTGCTAAGAGGGATGGCCATTCGGCACAGCAGCATCAGCAGCAAACCAACAGCCCCTGCAAGGGGCTGCAATGAAAATCTGCATGTATAAAAGAAGAGAAGGGGAGGGACAGCTATTCTTCAGGTTGCAGTTAGAAAAGTGAAAGATTAAAGCTATTTAAAATGGCCTTAGGACCAGCAACGTCAGGTTGGCCAGCAGCCTTTCCAGTCTGAAGCCTGGCTCTGCATGGGAGCTTTCCAGGGTGTTTCAGAAAGCTGATTTTACCATGCACCTGGAATATCAGGCAGAGAGAGTCACTTCTTATCAATCTCTGCCCGGCTTTATATTATACCCGACAAGAAAGGATTATCAGGCTTGCAATTTTTCTTTCAGCTGACAGCTCCACACTCTTCTAGCTCCCTTTTTCATTCTCAGTGTTAACCCTAAAAAAAGAAAATAGCAGGTTGCTGGTTTGCCTTAAGCGTATTGGTAACAATGGTTTCCTCTTGTCTAAGATGTGTTACAGATAAAGTATTTCCTCTGCTAATAAGCACAAGCCATCTTTTAATTGCCTAGTGCATTCTGATCTTTTGATATGGAAAAGCAATCAAAGGAGGAGGAACTGGATGAGCTTCACTGGAGCAACGACTGTTTTATAGACCTTTGTATGTCTCCTCTCATTCTTCATGCCAAGCTAAGTTATTGTATGTTGGTTTTATTTAAAGACTGTTTTCGCTGAAAGGGATCTTACAAAAAATAAAAGACACAGCAATCATCAGGCGTATGCTCCTGTGGTAGGAAGCTCTGCGGAGTCTCATATTCCTTTGTTTTATGTGCGAGGGCTTCAGAAGCTAAATTGTCCTTAATTGAAAAGATACAAAAGTGGACAGAAATGGAACAGTTCAGGGTAACATGAACTGGCTGGGCAAAGTTCACAGTGACTGAAAGGCAAACCCAGGGATGTCTGCAACTGTGAGAGGAGAGATGCTGGCAGCACGTGTGTGGGTAATGCAGCAGGTCTGGTCCCAGGCACGCCAGACCTTCCGCTGCCTCTGCGCTGCACAGCTACGCAGGCACCAACACACAGGGCCAAGCTTAAGATCCAGGAAAAAATACACACACCAAGGAAAAAATAATGAACCCCCAAATATTCTTCCCGACTGTCATTTCTGCACACCCAAGCCTGCTGCAGGCTCCCCAGAAACCTGTGCCACACGCAGCAGGATGGGGAGGGCTGCACAATGCTAATGGGGCAGGGGCGGCACAAAAAGTGGCTTGGACGGTTGCAGGCAATTGCTTCAGGCTGCACGCTGATGTCGTGCACTGCTTCCCAGGTCACTGCTTTGGCACGGAGAGGCTTCTGAACAAAAGCAACATCTCAGCTTTCCCCAAATTTCATGAGTTCTGTGAAAATCCAAGGTGTCCAATATCCCTGATCCTTGCCTGGAAATGGCTCACCCAGAAGAGCAGGAAGGCAACAAACAGAGAAGAGAGTTTGTCTCTTCTCAGAATGCTGTGCACAGAGAGCCGGGAAGGTACACAGGACCTTGCTTTTATAGGGGTCATTTTGGGGAACAGAGAAATAGACTGTCAAATATTTATTCTGTCTGAATGCGTGTGTCGGTTGGCTCCTATTGTGCGCTGAGGTCACCCTGTACCATGCCAGCAGTATACATACGCCTTAAATACTGGGAAGGTCCTAACCTTGGCATTGGTGCATCTGCTTCATATTATTTCCAGGCTTGCAGTCTGCAAAATTATGAAGCAGACAGCATGGCCTGGAAGAAAGATGTGTCAACACTGCCCCGCTCCCCAGAAAATGCTGGCAAGAGCACAGCAAAGCCCAGAAACCTGGAGACTGTTGAAGGAGAGGGCTAAGGAGAAGGATGAAACCTTCCAAGATCTTTATTCCCCAGTTTCTCCCCACTAATGGGAATCACATCTCACCCAAACCTATGCACCTTGTGTCTTGGCCACCAGTGATAAATTACATTCATATAGAGGCAGGTCCAAAGAGACATATGTCAAGCACAGCAGAGATGAAGCTGACACACACAGGGCAGGGGCTCTGCCTTCGTTGCACCCCTCCAGCGGAGAGTCCTGCCCAGAAAAAGGGAAGAGAACGTTTCCTCCACAGATTGCACGTCTTCTTCATTTGTCTTACTGCAAGAGCGAAAGAGAGTGTGCCACACAGCCTCACAAGCCACACTTCATGGACTGTAATTCCTCGGTTGAATCAGACAGACCAGCGAAAGGGGAATCCAATCCAGAAATACTTTGGACCGTGTCTGGGAAAAGCACTGTGCACAGACAGAGCTGTGCTCCCCGACGCCCAGCACATCTGGGCGCCTTACTGCTCCACTACAAGTGTGGCTTGTGCTTGGACAGCAGCACGGGAAGAGCGGGCAGAGCCCCAAGCCTGGGACGCAGCATCCAGAGCCATGCACAGGCGGCTCCAGTCAAAAGGGAAGCCCAGCCTTGGTCTCCTGGAAGGGCTGCTCTGGGCTAGAAACTTTCTCTTCATAATTCCTGCATCTTTTAGAAAAACACAGAAATCCTCATTTAGAGCCATTAACTGCTGATGAATCTAGTCAATGCCAACCAAAGACCTTCCACTGTTTTTTATTCATATTGCTTAAACTGCAGCCCTTATTCCTAGCTTGAATTTCTCTAACTTTGGCTCCCAGCCAACAGATCTTTCTGCCTTCCTCTGGTAAATTTGAATCCCATCTAGCAACCAGAAACCTCTTCCCTTTTTTGGTACTTGTAAACTATGAATGAATCACCTTTCAACTTTCTTCAGCAGTAAACTAAAGGATCTTGAGAGACCGAAGCAGCACACAGAGTGCTAATGCTGGAGTATGTCAAAGACAGTGTTTTACATTTTGGTTCATTTTCAGCTTTAACATCTACCCATTTCCTATCTCTGCCTTCTCCAAATCACAGAGTTGCAGCTCAGAAAGTAATGAGCTTATTTCAAACAAATGCAAGGGTGTTAAAAGTGCCTCCTTCCTTTAGTGTTCTGAACAGTTTGTTCCTCTTTGGTATTTTTTTCAAACACGTTGGGAAAACCAAGTCACTCACTTCATACCTATCAAGATAACATACTACTTACTATACGTAGGCCATAGGAATTAACCCTAAAACGTGCCGGCATCCACAAATGCACACAATTCCCAAACCTGTTTCGAGAGTCACGTTTTACTGAGAGGCCTTTGCAGGAGAGGTTTGTGCTCTGACGTTAGTCCTGGCGCCTACTGCCAAGATACCACCTCCTCAAGGAGAGGAGAGGCTTACAAAAGTCTCAAAAAGTCTAAATTATGCCATACGAGTTGCTTGAACATCTACCATAAAAGGACTTATGTGTACACACTGCTTTAATTCATTCACTTCTGACTACATTCGATATTACACCTTGATGATAACACCTGATGATACCTTGATGATAACAACACCTCTTTTACTTCTGGTACCTGGAGTACACCTGAAAGCACCTTTAGAGCCTCAACTCAAGACACCGTTAATTATGAACAGGCAGAGTGTCCAAAGAGAGTCCAACAACGGTGCAGTGACAAACCCGCGTCGCACCCACAAAGCATCGTGCACTAACAACCCCTCAGCAGCACAAAGCAGAAGTAAGTCACCCTGGGAAAGGTACTCAGTGAACTCTTCGGCAGCCAGCAACACTCGCCACAACCACTACAAGAGCTGTGGGACATCCTCCAGAGCGGCCAATCTACAGACACATCCGAGATCTCCGAGCAATGGATGTCGTGAGTAGATGTGAGTGACCTTCCCGGCCTCCTCCAGAGGATGCAGTGCCAACCATTGGATGCTCCCCCACACACACACTGCCTGGCACACAGGGGGGAAAAATGTTTAGAGAAGTGGATGTGGAGAACTGGGAGGACAGGTTCCTTCTGTGGAAGAAGGCAACTTAGCTTGAATTCCGATGGCCACAGAAAAGGAAGGCTAGAAAGTGCTTTCTCACAGGAATGGGGGGAGATGTGAGGAAAGTTAGGACCTACAGACTCACAGGTGATGTACTGACATGTCTACATCAGAGCAATGGCTTTCTGCACACTCCACACACCGGACTTCAGTCCTCAGGTCAGGACACCCCTCCCCTGCCAGAGGGGGAGAGGAGCTGCCTGAGTAGCAAAACAGTTACAAGTAATTCACGTACAAAAATCCAATATTAAAATCCAGGGCTGAAGTGCTTGGATTTGCCAGACCTAGTACTCTATGAACACGAGCTGGTTTGCAAACAATGTAATTGGAGTAGAATTGCTATTGTGTTTGTTTGTTTTGAATATTTTTGGCCAGGAAGTTGTCCTGGAGGTATAGTTGAGCATAAGTGGTCTGGTGGAAAAATGTCATTCATTCTGTTCCTATTAAAACCAAAAACAATAGCCACACAAAGACAGCAGCGACAATTTCTGCTCTTCATGCCTCTAACAATGTGTTTTCAACCCTAAAGGCAACATCTTGTTTGTACCCAATTGATTCTGGGATCATATTTTATATAATCAAATATATCTTTGAACAAAGATATATTTTATGAACTGCTCAATTTCCAGATGACCTTGGAAACAGCAATTCATAAAATATAGCTTTATCTCCATCTTCACAATCAGCTAGAAAAATGGCCCACCCATACTCTGTGGACTGCCAGTCAAGACCCAGCCAACAAATTGATTACCCAGAGCATCGAAAAGCTTAAAATACATTAATTCTTTGTTTTAGCCACCGAACACTAAGCACAAATTACTTGCCCTAGTACCCTGGTAAAGACCTGGGTGGTATCCATCATCTTTCAACCACCAAAGGAAAGTGTAGCCCTCACCCCAGGAGGCAAAACAATCTAAGTTAGAAAAAAAAAAACTTGTTTCATTAAATGTTTATTATGAAATCTGTACATGAAACCATATATAGACCCCTTATGGCCACGGCAAAGCTCAAGGCTATGTTTCAGGTTACAGGGAAGGATTTGCTGATGTAAAATGGCCATTAGTGGAATATAATCAGTACTATAAAGGGAGGAAAAAATCTGTTTGGTGTTTTACAGCTCTATCAAAAACAGGAGTGCTTCTTTAAAACATAAGGGGAAAAAAGCTCAGTTAAAGGAGCTGAAATTCTTTTAACAGAGACTGTCTGCACTGCCTGGGCTCTCTCAACAGCAAGAGAGAAGAAGACACACCGTCAGGGACTGGTGGGAGCATTGCAGGTAAACTTGTGAAAACAAGAGTCCCTGCAAAGCCATGGGGACAGAACAACCCTGAATACCAGCCACCAAGTCTGTCAGATAAATCAGCAAAAAGGGCCACTACAAACAGGTAAATTCAACCGACTCTTCAAGTGAGGCACGAGGTTTACCAAGTAAACCTTTCTCTCTCTGACAAGCCCTGTCTCACCTCCATCCAAGTTAGGTGTAAAAGCAAAGGACCAGGGATACACACTTAGTTTTAGATAGCACAGCACTTCTGGACGTCTTTTTCCTCTTCTCAATATATTGTATTGGAACAGAATGAGGACCCCACAGGTGTTAAACTACTGAGACATGAGGTCTGAGGTCAGGAAGACCATAAACGCACAGCACCGTCTGCAGCACCTCGCAGCGGAGGGACCGTTCAAGCCCAGCCCACATCAGCAAAACCCCAGCGCAGCAGCTGCCTCCCCCCTGCCCCAGCAGACTGACCGGTGAGAGTCAGTTTTAACAAGCGTTTGCAAACATGATTAACACCGTCAAGGAAGGGAAAATCTGCAAACCTTGGGATCAGTCGTGATCATGTTGATTCAGGTTAGGCAAAGGTCAAGCGAAGGTCAGATGCCGCAGCCCAGCTCACGACACTTTTGGGATATTTCAACCTGCTGGGCAGTCCGGGACTGGAGGACGTCCCGACGTTTCGTACGCGACCAAGTGGAAATGCTGCACAAAGCAGGCATTCAAAGAACAAAGCGCTTCAACGTCTGGACAAATAAATTTGATTATCAGTCTCCAACACCGAGGCAGGGGGATTTTTAACTTTTAACCTATAAAATTGGATTCGCTAGCATTCCGTGACAAAAGCCAACCACTTGCAGTCTTAATTACAGTATTTTTTTCCATGTCTCTGCTCACTTTGAAAGTTCACCATTGTCTCTGGTAGGGTTTTGACAAATCCACTAGAGGGTATTTCCAAAACAGTTTTTATCGGGATCTCCCCACAAGAGACCCTGGGGCTTGCATTAAAGACTTGTTTGTTCTCTGTAATGTTATATTAGAAAGACGAAAAGTTTTTTCTGTTAGTTCAATAAATGCTTTAAAGCACTGGTACCAAAAGAACCTCAGACAGTGACCGCAGGTCTGTTTTTCATCCAAACACAGGAAAAAGAAAGAAAATTAAGATCACCCCTGAGACAGCTTTTTCAAGGCAGCCAGATATGTACATGCCCAAACCCCACCAAGCGTGGATGGAATTACCACCCTATAGTATAATATTCTCCCAACGCCCAGGACGCCCTGGGTCTCTGCCACTGCTGGAGTGATGGCCCATGGCAGGTCAAGCTCTGCTCTCTTCCCACGCAGCAACCTCTCTGTTGAAATCAGCAGGACCCTTTGCACAAGAGAACACGATCCGCAGAGAGGGGCTGGCCGCGCTCCGTGCCACCAGCGCCCGCGTGCTGCCCGAGCCCGGGGAGCGCCTGAGCCCCATGGAAAAGGGGCCACCCTCCTCCGTGGGCTGCAGGGAAGCAGCTAGCTGTAAATTCTGTTTGGGACTCTGGGCACTGCCCAGTGGAGACACTAACACAGCGTGTCTCCTGCCTTGTCCAGAGTGTGGCTTCCCAGCATTGTTCTGAATAGCTCTGGACCCCCACTGAAGCACAGTGATGGGTGGCTTACACTGAAATGTCCCCCAACCAGGCTGATTTACAGCTGCCAGGAGTCTCAAGGATGTCAGCTCTTACTGATTAATTTTTTTATCCTTATTTTCCCTTGTTTTATATTTGAACATTGCTCATTGCAATATTCTTCAGAACTATTCTCTGGAAAGCCATACTGGCTGATTTTTGGCTTATAAATTGCTCATGAGCAGTTTGTGGCTTGTGTTTAAAAAAAAAAAAAATCAAGCTACTCTGGCTCATTTTGGTTGGATAAAGAGATTTTGTGGCCTCCATCAATTCTAGTCCCTGACAGCAGTGACAGAGCTCTTATTATCACAAACATACAGTTGCAAGTCTAAAATTTGCTTCCTGTGACTCTTCATTAAAATTTAATCAACAGTTTCTGCTTCCACAAACATTTCCCTCAGAAAGTTCACATTATAGAATATTCGCAGGCAGCAAATAAGAAGGAAGGTAAAACAAATTTGAGTTTTTTTACGTGAGCAAACTCTTGCTGGTTGTCCAGCTACTCCATGGAAGAATTTGGGGGAGAGCAGCAAAGGAAGGTATGACACAAGTCATTTTCCAGGAGGTATTGCAGAATGCGAGTAACTAAAACCAAAGACCAATGACGCGGTAGTGAAATGTGGGTAAAGAAAATACAATAGGCAACATGGTGGCAGCCCAAGCAGAAAGACTATTTTGAGTTCAAAATGGATGGGGGTTTATTGGACCTGCTTTGCATCTAGCTGCAGATCACAAGGTGGGAACTTTCGCCAAACTGGACAACAGATCATGCACAACACAAACAACTTAAGGTGAAAACCAGAGCTCTGAACAAAAGATGGTTGTTGAGCAAAAAGCTATTAATAGTGCTGGGTTTTATCCCAGAAATGTTGCGTAAAGTGGGACAATTCACATCCCTTCTCTGCGCTTCCATTTCCTCTCTCAAAGATCCCACTTAATATATTTGGAGCTGGGACTGCCTCTTGTTATGACTCTGTGCTGTGAATAGCGCAAGGGGAACAATGCTGCAGTCGGGACCTCTGGATGCCACCACAAACGTCAATTTTAAGCAGCAGTGACAACAAGCGGAAGGAGTTTGGGATCCAAGGAAGACCTGAGAAAAGACAGGGCACAATGTGGGATTCATCTTGTATTACAAGCATGGATGGCTCTCATCTCCATACAAGACTGGCAGGGAAAAGCAAAGCAGCAGCTGAGCTTGACAAGAAAGAACACTGCCCAGATGCTCCAGCTTAAGCAAAATTCCTCCAGAGCTGCTCCTTCACTTCTGCACTCTCACTGCTCCTCCCCTTCACCATCTCCCCAAGCCATCCTTGAACAGCTCCATGTAGAGGAATGCAACCACCTAGAAACTCAAAAAAAGGGATGTTGGGAGGTCTGAAACAAAGTACGAAAAAAATGATGGAAAGAGTGGGGTCTGCTCTGCTGGGGAATGTCTGCAGGAACCACTCAGCATAAATACCCTGTGCATGGGACTTTCTACATGTAAACACGTTTCTACACGTAAACATGTAGAAGGTGCAGTGGTGCTGAGGAACTGCCCTGGAAAGGCCTGGATACACCTTTACCATCGTCAGCATCTACAGAACCAATCTGGAAAGGCCCAAAGACAGGGTTCAGGGTTGACAAGAAATCACAGTATTACAAGAATAAACTTGGAAGAACCCTCCAGAAGCTGAGCAGACCACATCCCTACCCTGAGGTGGGATCAGCCACCCATCATGTAACACCCATCCAACTCTCCAGGATCCAGACACACAGCCTCGTAGTACACATCTACACTGCATCCCACAGAGTGCCCCTGGACCTGACTGACTTCAGGAATATACCTGATCCCAACCTCACAACCTCTCCAACAGGCAACACCAGAACCCTTCTGGGAAAAGGCCCAGGGTCCCTGCTGGCAAGGCTGTCAGTACAAGGGCACACTAGTTAGCAGGGGACAGCAAACCCAGACACATTATCAACTGTTGAGACCTGTGAGGTTCTTTTGGTCCCCAGGTGCAAAAGAGGTGTTCCATCTATTCCCAAAGATGCAGCCCATCTCTCCTTTTGTCTTACAGCCCTTTACACTGCCCCTTCTTTCTGTTTTGCTCTCTTTGCCCATGTCAGCTGCCCCCAATCACAAGTAACCAAAATCACTCATCTTCGTCCTTCCTCAATCCACCTTGGCTGTGAGATGCATGTTTTTTTCTTTCCTTCGCAAAATCCTGAAAACCTTGAATCGCACTCTTAAGCCCCAGCCTCATCCTCCTTTAATTTCTGGAGGTGCTGACTACCTCCCACATCTCCCTGAAGAGCTCCAGGCAGCCTTTGTCTTCATGAAATGGAGAGGGCCTGAATCATCCTCTCAGACAGGCTCCTGAATATCGGTGCTGCTTTTCTGGTTTAGAATCATAGAATCGTAAAATCATTAGGGTTGGAAAAGACCTCAAGGATCATCAAGTCCAACCGTCAACCCAACACCACCCAACCCACTAACCCATGTCCCCAAGCACCACATCCACACGTTTCTTGACCCCCTCCAGGGATGGTGACTCCACCACTGCCCTGGGCAGCCTGTTCCAATGCCTCAGCACTCTTGCAGTGAAGACATTTTTTCTAATCTCCAGCCTAAACCTCCCCTGGTGCAACTTGAGGCCGTTTCCTCTTGTCCCATCACTTGTTCCTTTAGAGCAGAGCCCAGCACCCCCCTCACTGCCCCCTCCTTTCAGCAGCTGTAGAGAGTGATGAGGTCTCCTCTCAGCCTCCTCTTCTCCAGACTGAACCCCCCCAGCTCCCTCAGCCGCTCCTCGTCAGCCCTGTGCTCCAGACCCTTCCCCAGCTCCGTTGCCCTTCTCTGGACCTGCTCCAGCCCCTCAATGTCCTTCTTGTGGGGAGGGGCCCAAAACTGACCCCAGGATTCAAGGTGCGGCCTCACCAGTGCCGAGTCCAGGGGCACAATCCCTGCCCCAGTCCTGCTGGCCACACTATTGCTGATGCAGGCCAGGATGCCGTTGGCCTTCTTGGCCACCTGGGCACACTGCTGGCTCCTGTTCAGCCGGCTGTCGCCCAGCACCCCCAGGTCCCTCTCTGCTGGGCAGCTTTCCAGACACTCTGCCCCGAGCCGGGAGCATTGCAGGGGGTTGTTGTGACCAAAGTGCAGGACCCGGCACTTGGCTTTACTGAACCTCAGACAACTGGCCCCAGCCCATCGGTCCAGCCTGTCCAGATCCCTCTGCAAAGCCTCCTGACCCTCAAGGAGATCAACACACCCGTTTAAAGCCAGTTTGGGATGGTGCATCAGGAGCTCGACTATGACACACTTCAGTGCTGCTCTGAGGCTGTCGCGCTCTGGTCACACTCTCCCCTGGCTGCAGGACGTGGAAGCTGACCTTCCACTTGTGCTTGCCTACGCTCCGTGAAAGGTGACTGCTCTTCACCCTCATGCAATGGCAGCTCCTCTACGTACTGGTCAAGCCTGAAAGACCAGAGAACAAAGCCCTCCTGCTCACCTAGATACTGCTGTTTGTAGTTACAGGATCCATCCCAGATCTGCTCTTGTAATGGTGCTTCTGAGCAAGGACCCACCCCAGTAGTTACCTGGGTCTCACCCAAAGCCAGGGGATCATAAAGACTGAACATCACAGTCAAGCACAGCCTACCCTTATATGCTTTTCATCCTATTTTTCAACTTGCACCCCTCCCTTTGTAATTTGGTGGTAAATAAATGCCTGGTCAAAATATCAGATAATTATCTGGGAGTGTCTTTGTGAACATGAACAAAAGCTAAACGGACACCTCAGACAGGATCATGCATCAGCCCTGCCATATGAAAGATATTCTAAAAAACCTTCCCAGGTAACTAAAAATGCATAGATCCATCTTCCCAAGTACTCTCACAGATGCCCCTTAATTGCTGCAGGAGCACGGAGGAAATGCAGCAGAGGTTAACTGCACGGCTCACCACGAAGGGCAGCAATTGGCAAGACTTCAGCTCCCAACACTGCGCTCTCCTTCACTCCCCTGACAATTTGACACTCTGCTGTTTATCCTAATCCATTGTTCATGGTCCTCCCCACCCAGTTTTCAGCCCATGTGATGCTCTCCTGTCCCTACCAACTGGAATTAATTTGGGGTGCTAGGGCTCTATCGAGAGACTTTACTACAATCTAAATGCTGTCACACTATTACCTGCTTTCATACAGATATTTTGGCCTTTTTTCAGACACACGGAGTAAAGAAGCAAGCCATCACATTTTTTCTGGGGCAGTTGGCTTGTAATTCCTGGCTCCCTCGGTGATCCTCTGAATAACCAGGTAACTTTAAGAGGGAGATCCTGGTCAGCAAGCACTCTTTAACAGCATAAACCCCCCTCTCCCAGAATTCTCCTCTACCTCTAACTTGTTATGTAAAGCTGATGCTGCTAAAACATTTAGTTGAACTTAGGTCAAGAGAAGATGGCTTTTGAAAGACTTCCAATGGTTCATTTGCAATAAACGGCTGTGGAATAAATCATTTCAGCCCTGATGAGTCCTCAAGCAGCCAACCCTCTTAGCAGGGCAACTCCGGCAGGAAAGAACAGAGGAAGGCGTTGGTGACACAGGGAGACTTGTGACAGGCACAGAGAGCAGCCAGGAAAGACCACCGTGCTGCAGAGAGGCTGCCGTGTTGGGTTAGACCACGCTCCTCGCTAGACAGGGACCTCCACTTCATGGCAGAGAGTATCACTTACTCCTTTTGAATAACTTCTCAGTAGGGAAGTCTTCTGCATTCTGTCAAGGACAGAGATGTTTTTTCTGCCCTGACAGCCAGAGGCTTATAACCCCCGTGTGCATTTTACCCCAGTTAATCCAGCTGACAGCATGCCTACGCTTCATATGAATGTCTCTCCCTTTCTGCCCAGTCCTGCTATGCTCTTGCCCCCGGTGACCGCAGTGACAACTTCCAGGGCATACTGACATACGGAGTGCAAACCAGCCAGGAGCAGTCAGAGATGTCTGAGCTTCCACCTTTGGCCTCAGCAGAGACATAAAGAAAGAGTGCTTCGTTTACATGACTTTCTGTACTGTCGCAGTGTCCTTTCTCCTTTCAGAGACCTCAGGTTTCAATCCTGCGGGGTGCAAGCTGTTTCCAGGGTCCCTTCCCACACTCCTAAATGCAAAGGTCCTTCCCTACTCACACACCATCCTTGCAGGACCCACAGGAATGCTTCAAACGGGAAGCACTACCAGCCTTGCACCAGTGTGACTGGGGGCATGGGACCTCCATCCACCACCAGGAGCCGGGCTGGGGACCACCACCACACCTCCAGCCCCAGCTCAGCAGGCACAGCCCACCCGTGGACCGCAGACAGCTCCCCCCAGGACCATTTCGCCAGCATCTCTGGTCTGGCATAGTGGGGCTAAGACAGTGCTGGAGGGGTGGATTTGAGGAGAAGGCTCCAGGAAGCTTCATGTTCTGGCATGTGAGGGCCACTGATGACAGTTCTCAGGAAGGACCATATTGGCAGTCTGTAAAGCAAAATACCATACCTACACACAGCTCCTGTAGCATACCGCTCCAGCAAATGCTCACGTGGACCACGAGTGCAGCGCAGAAGAGCTGCTGACTCAGGGTAATTCATCAAATTGGGTTCCAGGCTGCTTTGACAGGTTTGGACTCGAGCAGCTAATCCAAGCCTAAACCTAAGGAAGGGGGACTGTCAACTCGGGTTGGTCTGCGCAGCCTCTCTCTTCAGGGTGGCTTTTCCAGGGGGTACCAAGAACCCCTAAGGTGGGCTTTGCTCTGAATCAGTCCCCCTTTTCTGGATACACAGGGGGTCTGAGGGCACCAGCCTCCTCCTTGCCACCCCCTCACCCCCTCCACAGTGCTAACTGGAACCAGCATCAAGAACCCAAGGCCAGCACAGAACAGAGATGCCACAAGACCCTTTGGCTGCTCAGGCCAAGTGCAGTTGTTCAACCAAATCCAGCCAGCAGCACAGTAAAAATACCCGTCCTTTTTCTGCAGAATAAGAAGACTTAAGGCAGGAATCTGGTGCAGAACAATTCTTTCCCTTTAAATTCACACCCTAGACCAAGCATGTTTTGCAAGAGCCTCCCTGTGCAGACAAGCCCCGAGGCTTCAGTGCAGAAAAACGCCCCTGCTGGGGGAGCACCCAAGCCATTTCGAGGCCAGGGCTCCAAGTATTACTCTGCAAGTATTATTATGAGGCGGCTGCTAAGCCTGCACGTGGCAGAAGAGATGGGGAGGCTCAGAGACTTGTGGTTTTCCACTAGCGGAGAAGACAGCAAATATGTACAAGAGACACTCGGTGTGCCTCCTGACCTGCAAAAAAGACGGTGAAGAAGGGGAAAGGAGGAGAGGACAGGCAGCTGCCACACACTCAGCTCTGCTTACTTGCAAAACATTAATTGGGTCTCTCTCCCTTCTCAAAAATGTTAATATTGGGTTAAATATAACGAGCTATCCATCTAGAGATGTGTTTGAGGCTTGTTATTATCTTAATATTGTGAATGTTTAGGCCCCAGAAAGGACACACTGGAGTGATGACAAAGGGTAAGAGAAACTGGAGATTCTCAGAAAATAAAGAAAGTACAACACGTGGGACTTTACGGGAAATACCAGATTATCACAGTTCTGGCAATAAAACCAAAACTGTTGGCAGTGCTTCAGATTACTACTGCTTCTTTTTTCCTTTCTAATCCCCTCAAATGAACAAGACACTTACCTAACCCCATAAGAAAACCAGAGCTGTGACTCACGCCACCTCTCTCAAACACTGACTCAAATCATTACCAACACAAAATGCTACAACACACGAAATGAGCAACGGCCCAGCTAACACGAGCCTTGTTCTTAAAATTGCACTGCCTGCCCACATATTCTAAATATAGGATAGACAAGGAAACCTCTCCAGAAGCACTAATAATTCAACCAACCAACCACACACATGCTATGTGGACAGAGGTGGTTTTGAAAGCTG
Source organism: Syrrhaptes paradoxus (assembly GCA_013400615.1). Classification (NCBI taxonomy): domain Eukaryota; kingdom Metazoa; phylum Chordata; class Aves; order Pterocliformes; family Pteroclidae; genus Syrrhaptes; species Syrrhaptes paradoxus. The sequence continues at coordinate 79,052 of VZTO01028175.1, forward strand.
TTATCAACATATTTCAACTGCACAACATTTCTCTGCCACTCCTGCCCATGAGCAGCAGGTAAAATGGACAAGCTCGGTCACAGAAAGGAGCAATTTCCTGAAATTCAGCTTAGGAAAGTCCTAACCAATGACAGCAGCATTGCAGCTGCTTGTCTGCAGATTCAGGAGGGCAGTCTTACATCTGGAAGTTTGCCAGTGGAAGACCTGGAAATACTGAGAAAAATTAAAGCTTGGGAGGTCCGTGGAGGCCAAGGTTACTTGCCTTGGGAAGGGTCTGCACCACCTAGAGCGTCATCAGCAGGACAAACCAGCATCCATGAGCCTGCCTTGACAAATTAGCTGAGAGAGGAGAGCACTGAAGAGGTATCAGCATGCACTGTAACCAGTACACGACGGCTAGGTGCTAGGGCTACACAGCTCAAAGCTGCTTTACCAACACTGGCATCCAAGGAAGCAACAGAAAAGCTTGCTCAGGACATCTTCATGTAGCAGTGCTCTTTCCCAACTGCAGTGCAGATGTCATGCTGGCTAGGAAAGGACCATTTGCCCACGGCAACCTTTTTCACTCGACAGCTCTTCTTTGGTTATCAACAAGTCTCTTCATCCTCATGCCTGAAAGTGCACAACTGTGAAACAGGAAAGCTGACTCAGATCCTCAGCCCTGTCGTTAAGGAATGGGCTGCTGCATGGGTGCCTCCAGCTCCACCGCAGCATGGGATGGGCACTGTCCTCACCTCCTGCAGGAAGCTCAAGTGTTCATTTAACCATTATCTCCAACCATTCCTCCGTATTTTTACCATTTTCTCCCCCAACTACCAGCATTATTTGCCAAGATGTCCCTCCTGAAATCCACCCCCTGACATTTCTTCAGGGGGTCCCCCAAACCAAGATACCCAGGAGTCTACCAGGTCTCTCCCTTGATCTAAATGTGCCACTTCAGATGGCAGAAAGGTTTCCTTGTTACCAAATGGTCTCATGAGCTCTGCTGGACAGAAAGGGGGTGCCCAAGGGCTCACCGGGGGGTGGCAGTGGGAAGGACACCCAGGAAGAGGTAACTTGTACTGCCTCCCATCTTCCTGAGATGACCTTTTTAGGGGAAACTCTTGAGATCCTGGAGAAAGACTATTCATACCTGGAAGGACTGGGAGAGGTAACCCAGGACTGAGCGCGAAATGTTCTTTCAAGTAGAGAAGAAGATTATTATACACATGCTGCTTTTGGTACTGAGTCATCATTTCATGTAAGATCCAAGATAGTTTCTGGTTTGGGCTGAATCTCTTTTTTTTTTGATCATATAACTGGCATCTCTGCAATGTTAGGACCTCTTCTGCGATGCAAGTTTTAGCTGTGTTTGTTACCCAACAGACAGCCAGAGTGTTTATTTTAGCATTCATTAATCGTTCCTCTCATGCAGACTCTCAGCACAAATAGAGAAACCTAATCTCATTTATTGACAAACGGGAAGCAAAATACACTTCCATGCCAAAGAGAAGTTCATCACATTCCTTGTCCTTGCCCTTCAGGCAAAAGCCTGAATGAGCAGATGAAACACACATGATCACTGGAAGGGAAATGAACGGCTTCTTAGAATCACAGAAGGGTTTGGGTTGGAAGGGACCTTAAAGCCCATCCAGTGCCACCCCCTGCCATGGGCAGGGACACCTCCCACTGGCCCAGGTTGCCCAAAGCCTCATCCAGCCTGGCCTTGAACCCCTCCAGGGATGGGGCATCCACAGCTTCTCTGGGCAACCTGGGCCACTGCCTCACCGCCCTCACAAGAAAAAACTTCCTCCTAATATCTAATCTAAATCTTCCCTCTTTCAGATTAAAGCCGTTACCCCTTCTCCTGTTGCTACAGTCCCTGATGCAGAGTGCCTCCCCATCTCTCCTGTAACCCCCTTTAGGCACTGGAAGGCTGCTGTAAGGTCTCCCCTCTTGGGTAGCAGCAATCAGACAGAGTCCTTGCCTTTGAAAGACAGCCTGCCCAGCTCCAGCACCTCAACCTATGGATCCAGGACCTGTTAGCAAGGCTTTCTGGATCTGAAACACTTTAATACCAAGATTCATAGCACGAGATCTGCAATTTGCTCTGCACAAAGTCACACAGCCTACCACTGAGATATTGCATCATGTGGAACTGAAGCTGCCGCACAAGCTGCTGTGTCCATCGGTGACTGCACCATGGAGCAGGCATGGCAGCAGTACAGGCTGGCTCCGAACACCTGCTGAATGCGAAAGCCCTGCCTTGCACTGCCAGCTGTCTACCCAAAAAGGAGCAATGTCCTAGCAGCAGTAGCCACCAAAGCGTCTCTCAAGCTTCTACCCCATCAGTATTCCTCTTCCTTGCAGGCCCTGCAACAGGAGTCAGGGGGTGATTTTTTTTTTTTCTTACTTTGTAGTGCAGATGAAGCTTCTCTCCTGCAGAGAGCAGCAAGTTAGCATGGGCACAGCTGAAGCTGGTTGCCTTGCTGTGCAGAACAACTGTGCTAGCAGCTGAAAGATCCTCCCTCCCTCTGCCTGACCCAAACTCAGCATTCCTCTCTGCCAGCCCTGCCCCACTCACCAGGGCGAGAAACAGGCACAGGGGACAGACACCTGAACACCCATGCAGTGCAGGCAAGGGGGACACGGCCGGGTACAAGGGAGTAGGAAGTGCCTTTGCCTCAGCTCCCTGGACAGTTTTCCCCCAAGAGCATCACTAGCCAGTTCCCTGCTGGGACCCGGGTTCATTAGCTGACCTGACTTCTCACATCACGAATGTGGGAGCACTATCAATAATCCGGCCAACACCAGGTGCTCTGAGCAGACTCCACAAACCCACATCTGCGCACACGCCGCTGCTGGAGTAAGACCACTTTGCTCCCAGAGCATTTTTTTTTTTTTAAAGAAGCACTTAGGTCAGGCTGAGAGGTGGGAAACAGCTTGAACACAGGGAGCTCTTTTGGCGAGACGTAGCTGCTAAGCACGGTAGTTTTGTCAATGGTTTGCCTGGGGGAAGAGATGTACAAGAGGCGTACAAGGAGCAGCAGGATAAGTCCAGGTTTTGCCAGAGGAGTGTGCTAGGCAAAACCGCGTGCCCACCCCCCAGAGGGCTGGAGTGCATCAGGAGCCAGGGGGCTCTTACAAAGCGCCATGGACTTCAAAGTGGAATAAAAAATTCATATGAGCACAAACATATGTACACATGCACATACATGGTTTCAGCGCTGGAATAAACTCCCAGCCTTCACATCAAAAAGCTGTTGAAAGCGACAGGGTCGGATGCTCGGCTGGTACAGATCACACACACACCAACAAAGCCAGAGGAGACAGGTCAGAGAAACATCTGCTGAGAAACTGCCTGATGGATTTTAACCTCATTTTACCTTCAAATTAAGCAAATGTGCAAATTCTGACACCAGAAAGAGGCTTCTCTGAAGGGCTTCCAAACATCAGTCAGTGATGTAGGAAATCTGCTTCAAATTTTTGAGGTTTTTTTTTTTTTTAAAGAAAACACTAAAGCACCTGACTTCAGTGTAGTTATAAGGTAAAAGTTTCACTGCTTCCCTAAAGACACTTTTTCTGTCCATCTCACACATTTATAGCTGTCTTTCTTTTCCTGAGCTGCCAGCCACAGAGTCTCAGACTTGGAGAGCAAACGCGGTTCCCTTCCCCTCCCCATCCTCACCAGGCACGAAGATTCAGCAGGAAAAAACTAGTCTCTGACTTCCATGTGCAGTCAAAAATTTAAGGGGATAATAAGGATGAGACAAGCTGTAGAAGAGCTCCAGGACCATCGGGCTCCTCAGATGTTCATCACCATTACTGCTCAGAGACAGCCTTGCGTGGCTTATTGCTCTTCCCTGCAAAGCAGCTCTCCCTCATGTTGAGGAGCTCTTACCTTCCAGACAAGCCTGAACTAAAATCCTTTATAGGGACTGGTGACCGAGCCTGCCAAACCTAATTACCAGAGCTATTAATTACCTAAAAGTTTAATTTTTACCATTATTACTTGTATTTGTTGATACATCTCAAAAATGCCGCAACACATCACTGCCCTTGTCAGAGGGGAGACAATCCCAGGGCACGTCAGTTCACAACACAGCTTTCTGCCTGAAGCACAGCACAGGAGCCAGGAGGCCACGCACATCTTGCACTGCTCTGGACACTCTCCCAGGATGTTGAGGGAATCTGCAGGTCTGCTCTGATCAGGTCTGGTGAGAGCTTCCCTCATGGCCGTCCCATCTCCCACCCACGGGAGCTTTGTGATCCTACCCCAGACAGGAGGTCAGTGCAACAGGGGATGCATGCCCAAGCTCCAGCCCCTCTGGAGAGGCTGCCACCCTCCCAAACAGCCTCTGCTGCCAGCATGTCCCTCCACCTCGCTGGTGGTGGCACGCCAGTAGAGGGTGACCAGCTGGCAGAAACCAGGGAAAGTACCTTGACACAGCACTGAGCAAACCTCTGGGCGAACCAGGACTGGTGGGCAGCTCCTGCCCAGCCTTCCACTCCCCTCCAGGCTCATCCTCAGTGACACAAGATGCAGCTTTCCCTAAGGAAAGCTCCAGGTTACCTCACCACCAGCCTTTGCTGGGACTTCACAGCCAAAGGAAACGGCCCAGATTTAGGATCTGAGTCGTGAGCTGCAAGCTCAGCTGCTCTTGGACTTACATTCTTCAAGTTCTCTTCCAGAAACACTTTGGTTTTTATGGAGCTTTGCTCCCAGAAGAACACAAGCACATCCAAGCAAGAGCCGTGTGTGACCCACAGCTCCACCCATGGCAAGAGCCATGACAAAGCTCCTAGCCACTTAAAAAGGCACAGGGTCATAGGACACCCTTGTTGAACTCCCCGTATGCACCTGAAAGTGTTCATTGGACTACAAGGGAAAACGAGGAGTGAGAGGAACAAGATGCTCGTTTCCTCTCCTCTCACTGCCTCTGGAGTGGGATGCAGGTCCACACACTCACCCTGCCCATGTCTCATCCCATCTTCTCCAGCTGGTTTTGAGTTCAAGCATATGCTGCAGTCCCATCAGAGCTCAGTGCTGAGATCAGGGTCGCACCCAGAGCAGGAGGCTGTCAGTCCAGATCCAGGGAGGAGGATAACAGAGCCATGTTGTTCATGGCAACGCAGCTTTCCTTTAGCTGCCCTGCAGCTGGAGGCTGTCACATTAGCAAAGGCAGGAGAATGAGCGGAGGCCATGACCTCCAAGGTCAGCAGCCAGGCTGCGCGCAGCCCATCTCCAGATGTTCCTGCCCTTACCAGAGACTGCCTTTCCCAGGTTACTTACATCCAGCTCCAAAAAGGGATTGAAAATGCCCAGCGCTCTGACTCACCAGCTTTTGGATCCATAGTCAGATTAATTACTAACGTACCATTCTGCTCCATCCTGCCCCTCTGCCAGGAGTTTCCAGCCCGCTAGTCTGCCTGAATGGAGACATGGGTTATGCCTCAACCCTACTGGGTCTCTCTCCCATAACCCTGCTGTTTGTATTAACACCTGAGCCTATGAGCCAGGGGCAGTGGAGGAACAGAGCCACATGCCCATTTATCAATCCCTCCTTCTGCGGGGCTAGCAAGCTCCAGCAAAAAGACCAGAAAGCAGCTGGGACATATAACCTCTTCCTTTACCCCAGTGTGAATCACTGGAGCTTGTGAGTCAGACCCCCTCTGTTCCCAGAGCCGAGCAAGTTACTGCACGTTCGCGGATCCGTGGTAACTGGCCACATGTGTGCTCTCAGCCACACAGCAATGGCAACGGCAGCCCATTAGCACAGCCAGTGGAAATGCCCTAGTGAAAACACGCGTGCGGACAGATCCTGGAGCACAGCTGACATCTGGTACCTTGTGTGTCTGGGTGTTTATAGAAAACAAAACTGCTACTGTAGGATATCCGCTGTGGGTTATCCTTCTTGTAAACAAACATTTTGGCTAATGCTTCTACAAGCTCCTTACAACTGGAGTCTTTCCTACAAACAGAAGACTAAAAACAAATCAAGCACAAACCAAAACCCAAGAGCATGCTCACCCTGCAGCGTGGACAGCGCTCACGCAGAGGTACCTTAGCCAGTGGTGAAGCAGATCTTCGGGTTGCACTAGTGTTGAGTATCCCCAATAGCATAAGCTTCCATCACAAGGTCTGCACCTAGCATCTGCGAGGGACTTCCACATCCCTCACCAAACTCTGTGTTAATGTGGCAGCACTCTAAAGCACTCAGTCTGGCAGACCTGGCTAACAGACATCTGCTTCTGCTGCAGTCCCACTGCTGGCTCGCACCCAGGGGCATCCTTCTCCTTAAGACCTCTGGAGTTTCAATTGCAATACCCTTCCGCACAGCCTTCTGCCGAATCCTGACTCATCTTGGAACTGAGGTCTAGCTGGTTCCTACTGAAACATGAGACACTTTCTGCAGAGAATCTTAACCTGCTCTCCAAGTAACTTTCCAGCATTATTAGCATTTGCCATGGGCAGTTCAAGAGAAAGGCACAATTCCTGTGTTGTCTGCCTTATTAGGACCTATAAACAAAAAAAAAACCTTAAGCACATGCAATGTTTTCCTCAGCACCATGTAAAAACAAGAGAGAATGCCTGGAATTGCTGGGGAATTTAACCAACGAAATACTTGTAATTTCTCTGGTTTTTCTCCCCAAGCGACCTCACAGAAGTATGGATGAAACACGGACTGTTTCCATAGCCCTTCCCTTTCCACTCTGCTCCTCATCTATGCCACCATCAAGGCTTCCTCCAGCCCTTTCGCTTCTCCCCCTGCCTGTCTCCCCACGAGGCTGGTGCACTGGCCCCTGATCCACCGACACAGCTCTGGCGTTTGCTCCCCCTGCTCGGACCTTTTGCATTGGCACTGGTCAGTTTGTCCCACTTCTGCAAATCATTGGGAGTGCAGGAGGGCAGCTCCTTCTACACCCACAGTCTCACCTCAGTATCAAGTCTTTGACTGCCCCAGGCCATCCAGTGTCTGATAAAGTGCTATCTTCTCTTGCAGTGAAGTTTTTCTTCCAGACCTGAACTTGTGGGAGCATTATACATTTATTCGCTGGCCTGTTGCTACATTCTGCAGCTCACGTAGTCCCTGCTGGGTGTGCCTTCCAGGTGTGTTGGGTGGGACACAGTCTGTCTGCCCTTCAATGTGTGTTACAAATATCCAAAAGAGGGATGCTGATGGTGCTTCTTCATAAGTGGACACCATCTCCCTCTGGAGGCCTTCACAGGCTGTTCCACTGGCTAGATCTGTAGCTGAGGCACTCGCTTTACGGCAGCTGCATCATCGCTAGAGACCTGAAAATGTGAGTTTAGGTTAAAGATAGCCCTTGTGTCCTCAGAACAAAGCCAGCACTTCACGTGAGATCAGCAGTCCCCTTCTACACGTTCACAGAAGCCAAAGAAATTGCATAAAAAGCCTCAGCGTAAGAATCTTCTCCTCCCCTGAATCTGAGAGACCTCAGGGGAAATCCAGCACCCCCCAGGGCACACTGATGCTCTTTCCTGAAACTACTGTTTCAGCCCTCTCTTCCTGCAAGAGGTTTTGCTGCTGCTCTGATTCCCTGGCAGCAAACAGCTCTGCTCCCCAGGGCGATGCCCCCCGGCCAGCCGGCAGGGCTGGGGAGATCACCTCTGGAAGTCAGCGAGTGCTCTTCTGTGCCAGAGCTGTGCTGGGGCTCCGCGCAGAGCACCCCGTGAAGGGGTGTCTAGGGGTCATTTCCCATGCAGACACCTACGAGCACCAGGGTAGACCGAGCCTTTCAAAGTGCCATAGGTAACAAAGCTTGGCACTCAGCAGGCAAACACTGGTCGGTGATGCAGCGGGAAGAAGGCAGGCTTTTCACACTGTCACCATCCAGAGTCTCCCCTGCACTGGCCATCTGAAACAGATGGTCCTGTCTGGATCTCCTAAGAATCTGCTGAAAATTTTCATAGGTTCCTCTTCCACATGATGGTTTCAGAGGGGTCAGTACACCCCATTTGCATGGAAATACTACAATCTGGGGAAAAACAGGAACTCAAATTGTCCCTGCAGTGCATTGCCAGTTGCCTGATTTGTGTCAGGGCTGAGGTTTTGCATCAGTTCAAGCATTCTGGAGAGGCAGCCTCAGGTCCAGCCACAAGCTCAAGAAATAAAGTTCACAGGATGCTCAGCTGCCTGGAGTGAGATTCTATGTACCAGGACTGGGGTATCTGCTCAGAAGTGATTGAGGGGCGAACTTTATTCTAAAGTCCTTTTGGGGAAGCATCTCTGTGGTGCCCCTTAGACCACATGGCAAAGGTGACTCCTGATGGGAAAAGGTGTTCCCAATCAACCCAAAGTGGGGTTTGGTTCAGAGACACCACAGACAACCTAGCGTCTTCCTCTGATGGACCCACAGAGTAAACAATGGGCAACCTCTGCAGCAACACAAAGCAAAGGAGTGACCTGGATCTAAGTAATCTTGCTAGCAACGAATGCTGTTCATGCTGTGCAAGCCAAACCCAGAACCTTTGTTTTCTTTGGTTGAGGTACAGACAGGATAAATGCAATCATCCCCAACTCTGCTCTGGATCCAGGAGTAGAGAGAAAGGGGTTTTGCACTCTGGACAAAGTGTCCAGTTGTGGGATTTATAGGTTATAAAACACCCCTACAGTGCATCCCAGGTTGTCAGCATGAGTAACTACAGGCAAAGGGTGTTTGCATGTTCCCCTAGAGCAGTGAGCTACTGCCGGGCTTTGACATGGCACTAGAAAACAGTGTCATCTGCCCCCCAGCTCACACCCGGTCCTCTCCCCCACACACAGCCCCACGGCCACGCCATGGCACACATGGCTCAAGGCAGGTGGTTACTCCCTCAGCAGCCCCAGTGTGCCCCATTCCCCCACAGCGCCCAAGCCATTGCCTCTCAGGCCCAGCAGCCCCTAACCCTGTTCCCAGTAGAGCAGGTGCCCGTGACGCAGGCACTGCCCTTTCCCGTCTGTGCGTTTCGGAGGCAGGGTCATCCTGTGAGACAGCCCCCAGGTCCCACACACCCCGGAACCCCTTGGGCAGATCTGGCCATCTTCAAGCAGCTGCTCCTCTGCTGGGTGGTTTCAAGCTCCCTGTCCTGAAGCTATCCCAAAAGTCTCCTCCCAGATCCCAGAGCTACAGCTGTGTTCTCATGTCACAAGCAGGAGCCCACGTGTGAGGTCAGCCTGCCACGGCATCAGCACCCACGGCCACCCTGGCAGCTCTGGGCAGAGCCGGGGGAGGATCCCCTGCCCTGGGCACAGCAGGGTGGTGAACAGAGCTGGGGCTTTGTGCTCATGGTAAGGGATGACAAAAGGTAGGGGAAAATCCTGCCACCAGTGATGCCGGTGGGAAGCCAAACCAAATCTGTTCAGGTCAAGAGCACTTACCAGCATCATGGCAGCAGGACCAAGAGCAGAATTGCATCCAGGCAAGTGAAGAGCTAAACTGCCTGACAGACTCCTCCAGGACCCAGTGTAGTTTGTAGCCTCTCTCAACACTGATAAAACGTGAAGTCTGACAGAGTTGCCGTTCTGTCCAAATACATTGCCAGATAAACCACAGATAAGAAACAGCCAGGGATAATCCCTCCCCGATACCATGGCAGAAAGAAATACCACTGTGCTGCATTACCACCAAACCTTCTGCATCTCACATTGCCCTGACTCGTACTCCTCATTTACTCAAGAATCAAATTTTATCAGTTAAAGGCAATCTGAACATTTTATCCTGGCAACATCTCAAGTGTTGCCCTGCTCATTCAGCAAGGAACAGTCAGATCTCTTCAGGAACAGCCCGATTTTGCTAATAAGTATATCAGCAAAGAGTGAAGGTTTACAGTCCACGTGTCTTTAACTCAACTGAATGCAGTTACCTCAAAAAGTGAGGCTGTAACTTAAATCTGATCTCTGAGAGTTGGTCTGTCCCAAGGAACAGTCCCTGCAATCCTCCAAAATAGTGACTTTTGATATTTACCTCAGGAAGAAGCAAGAAAACAACCAACCAAATGGCAAAACTCGACACACTAGGAGCCCCAGAGAACGAGCACAAACCCCCTCCATTACCATATATATCACCATGACAGGAACTGAGTGCTGCTGGTTTTTGGAAGAGTACCTTGCCCTGAATTCTTGGGGCTTTGGGTATTTAAAAAAAAAAANAAAAAAAAAAAAAAAAAAGAAAGAAAGAGAGAGAGAAAAGATCAAGAAGAAAGCAGACCTATAACAGCATGAAATATGAATGAGATGCAGAGATTTGCACACTTGCCTGGCAAACGCTCCCTGTCATACGCACCCTCATGCAACCCACAAGTACTTTCCTGCTGGCTTTCTGGCTTCTCTCTTCTTCCTATAAGTAAAATTTGTTAAAAATGGGAAGTACCTTTTCCTGGGTCAGGTTGTCTTTCCCCTTTTTTCCCTTCTTTGTTCTTTTTGCTCTTTCCTTTCCCTTTTTTCTTGTTCTCGGACATTCTGCACAAGTGTTTACAGTCTCAGGAAAAGAGTCCACACCAGATCTATATGCCCCACGACTGCTACTCCAAATGTTACTTGCCAGCTGCAACTTCCGACTGTTCTTATATTGTTTCTGACACAGACAACACCCACCACTGGGTGGAGAAGCAAAACTTTAACCGTTTGCTCACTGCTCCCAGTTGTCTGAAAAGATGCACTGGGTTGCAGTGGGAGGGCAAGGCGAGCAGAGCTACAGGATGGCAGTAGCTCTCCCGAGAGTGTCTTGGATGCACAAAGTCTAGAGGTGGTTTTCTGCTTGCTGATTCTGTCTCTGGCAGCAAACAAGTTCTGAACAGCTTCTGGAGCATCACAGAAATGTGTGTTTTGGGGAACTGCTGAGGTTCAGACCTTAGTGACACATGAGAGGCAGCAGAGTCTAAAGAAAAGGATAGAGGCTTGCAACCCGTTCTCATTCTGCTTCAGTCCTGCAGAGGAATTACGTTGGCCTTTATCCTCATATTGTTATTCCCACCATAAATCAGTAACTTCACCTGCTGTTTCACCCAGCTCTTTGCTGTCCCAGGAGGTGTTTCCAAAAGCTAGGAATAGTTGGAGAGCCCTTACCTGCACTTCTTGTATCTGTCCTCCATCACTAGGAGCTCTAGGTGGTTGATTAAGCCCATGTGTCACCTGCTTGGGGGTTAACAAGGCCCTTTTCCACAGGTCCAGCACGGGATGGGTGACTCAGCCCAATCCACTTCTGTAGGGCAGGCCATGCTGACATCGCCCCAAAAGTCCACCAGGATCCCCAGAGTACTTCCAAATCATTCCCAGATGCAGCTAAGAGCTCCAAAGACCCAAAGGGGCCATAAGCCATAAGGCGCTGGGTAGCACATTTGATCCAGTTATCCATGAATCAAATCCAATTCCACAGCCGCGAGTAAAGCACGTCCTCCAGAGAAGCACTCCCGCCTGGTGTACGGACATCAAGAAAGGAACGAGCTACCAGCCCCCTTGGGATCTTCTCCCAGTGGTTAATCACCCTCATTGTTAAAAATGTCTGCCTGCTCTAAAGTGGAATATCTGGCTTCGCTGTCCAGCCATTGTTTTTTACTCGTTTTCTCCTCTAGATTAAAAAGCCCTTCAGCAACTGGTATTTTCTCCCATGGAAGTTCTTACACACTGTAATCAAGTTATCCTTCAGCCTTCTTTTTGATAAGCACAACGGATCAAGCTTTTTTCTATTGCCTGCTATACAGCATTTTCTCCAGCTCAGGGATCATATCTGTGGCTATCCCATTTTGCAATATCCTACTTAAGCTAAGAACACAAAAACCAGGCGCTATTCCATTGTCTCCTGTGTACAGAGGCAAATACAGAGGCAAAATCACTACTGCCATCCCTCCTCAGATACTTTAACTCCCAAGAGTCACATTCAGGCACTAGGTTTCTCAAGGAAAATCTGTTCTGTTGTGTTTCTACTGCAGCCCCTACCAAGTCTCTGCTCTGCCAGACATAGTCCCTTGCTCTCTAACTAGGAGGAATTTCTTGCTCCTTCACAGCACCACCCTCTGTGGTGAAGCTTTATTTCATTTTAAAAGAGCCAGTGTGACAAGCCATTCAGATTACCCTCTGTAGCTTCCTTCTTCCCACTTATGCTTGGAACTCCATCAGCCTCTGTGTTACCTTGCTGATTTTAGGAGCATGTTCACCTCCAGGTTGCAGTGGTCACAACGATCTCACCAGAAACACTTCACGGAGCAGTGACTGCCTGCCAGCAATGACTTCTTGGCATGCGCTGGACAATCACTTCTTCACCCGTATCTGAGGTACGTTAGAGAACTCTCTTATTTTCCAGTTTGAGCAGAGGACATCACCACACCGAATACCTTGTGTACAGCCTTAAGAAAAGCTGAGAGGTATACACCAGAGAGCACCTAAGTGAACTTGCTTTGAACTACTAGACAAAAGCTCCCAAGCCTGCTGATTTGGAGTTTCAGCCCAAAATACATTGTTGGAATATTCTCCGTGGTTTCTCAGTCACAGAACAGTAGTAGCCCATCATACTGTTTCTTTTCCAAATGCAGGAAAACATTGGTTACTGACCAGTTAGTGTCTTCTAAGTCATGAATGACGATTTCCATATGGTTATTTCACTGTTTGGCTCATAACCATATTCCTCTTCGCTGATGCATTTCTAGAGTCCCTTAATTCTGTAGCTGTACTCAGCAGGCAGTATTCCTCCAGATGTCTTTATCTTGTTGTCTACACACCGTAACTCCAGATGCACGTGGATTGCTACCTGTTTTTCTCTTTTCTAAATTTGTTAGTCTTATTATAGCTTCCAGTTGTTGCTTTGATTGCTACCAAGCTAGGATGGCTATTAGCTAAACCTTGTCCTCTTTCTTGACTCTGAAATCTTGACTGCCTTGGCCTCTGCTCAAAGAGCTCCCGGTTCTTACTCACATTTTCCTGTGAGTGTTTTAACACCCAATCAGCTTCACACAGTTTTCCTCAGCCTTGGGAAATCAGTTTCTTTGAGTCCTCAGGAGTGTCTTATGTATGTTTAGGATTAGGACTCTCATCTGCCAGCCCATATGAATGAAAACCCGTCCTGGTGACTGGCCCCAGGTCAACCACCAGTGGTTAATTCAGCCATCAAAATCAATAATCCAGCACTCACCAGAAATAATTGGGCCCAGAGTTCTCCTGCTTTAGTGTGATAACTTGGTGTTAGATCTACAGAGTTTTGAGAGGCTTTGATGTTTTACTGCCAGCAATAGCTTCCTTGCCAGCACGTGTCTCCTGAATAGATGTGTCTCATAAAAAACACATTTGCCTCCCTCCTTTCTTTTCTTCTGCAATTTTATTCTCATCTTGAAATATCTTTTACCATGGGTTCCCTTACATGAAGGCTGCGGCTTTTTGCTCACTGCTGTCAGTTCTGAAGATAAACTATAGCTCTTCCTCCACTCCAGCAAATCAGTACTTTCATTCCTGTTAAAGACACAAAGTCTGTGTTTTCTTGCAATCATCGTTCCAAAGTGCTTGAGTTTAGCAGAGGTTTGTTAAAGTTCACAAGTGCAGCTAAGATCATACCCTACCTTTTTTCCTCCTTTTTTTTCAAATTAAAGAATAATCAAAGATTCCCTACTGCTGAACAGTTCACAGAGGGTGAAGCTGCTCACAACAAAGCACAGTTAAGCTTCAGCATCAGAAAATGAAAATTACAAAGTCTAAGAAGCAAAAGTGGCAGTGTCCGGCTTGGCCCCGCTGTCCTAAACAGCCAGGATATGCAATGGGAAGAAACGGTACCTGCAACACCCGACATGGGTACTTTTGTGCCTTGGCAGATGAGGAATATTATATGCAGATTAATTTTTGCCTTGGCAAGCGTACGTCTTATTATCTTATCCAACTGACTGGCCCCTGTCCCAGGGCAGGGATCCACCCCTCTAGATCCAGCTTTAGCATCCCACACGTATGGAATACACTTTCTGCTGAACAATCCCAACAAGCAAACACAGGAGCCAAATCCAGCAAGCAACTTCAGTCCTCATGTGGCTACAGTGATACATTAAAACCTATCAATGGGAAGGAGATTCCAGTTTGTTGTTCCCAGTGCCTCATCCAGTGGTCAGCATGTATTTTAATGGCTGTGCTCTCACAAGTCACTTAATACTTCATCCTAAAATAGCATTTAATGCTTATTTCTTTAAACAGTCTCATAGAGAGTTATAACCTAAAACACGTCAAGACTGTGATTTTTGTAGCCTTTACAATTCCTGCACAGCTTTATCTTAACAAACAGGAGGCATGTAATTACATAAGAGACTGAGCCATACCTTAAGCGCAGCTAATTCTTGCACGAAATCCAGCATACAGATTTTACAACACACTGCCGCACTGCCAGCAGCAGGGTGAGCTCACCAGGCAGAGCGTCTTTACCTTCATTAGAATTTCCCTATATGCCAACCCAACAAGTTGGGCTCCTTAATAATCCCCAGGAGGTCAGAAGTGAGATCAGGTGAAAGAGAACCTCCCTACCTCTTCCCCCACACAGTATCCATTGCAGTCAGCAGCTGTAAAATTACTTCTTTAAACAAAAATCCCAGATCGGCACGGTGGAGAATGGAGTCCGCAGCTAAGAGTCACGCTGCTGCATTGCGTTCTGGCTTCTTTTCTGGGAGGATAGAAGGCACCACTCCCATGCAGAACAGCAGTGTGCTCTCCAGGGGAAAACAGCGTAGCTTGCAACAGCAAGGTCTGCATCTGGAAAAAAAAATATTAATACAACACCCCCCAGCCTGATGGAGATGAAAAAAAAAGCACTGACCCATCAGTGCTACTTGATATTCGCCGAAACCCAGACGGCAAGCCCACTCCAGCTCCTCCAGTCTCTAAAGTTCAGAAGCAAAGGCAGGCGCGCACGCTCCACAAACTTCTGAGGCTGTATTTATGGCAGCAATCTTGGGAGCACAATGACCCATTTTAAATCGTGGCGTTTTCAAAAGCTCTTGGTATTGGCTTAACTCTGCTCTCACTGGCATCACCAGGAGGTGGCCATCAACTTCTGGGGAACCTCTGTGCCACATTACATGGTCCATCCTAGAACTGTCAGCTCCTGTTTAACAGTGGACTCCTTTCAAAATCAGTGGTAGCCAGAAATACTTACTTGTTGCGTCCAGAGAAGCAGTATAAAAGAAGACATAGTCGGATTGTACCTGTCAGCATTCCTTTGGCTTATCAAAGCAATCCACTGGACACCATTTCTCTACCACCCTGTTCCTACAAAACACTGCAGGCTTGACAGAAAGACTTACAGCTTCATGAAGCAGCAAAGCTCAGGCTCCTGACCCACCTTGAGCTGGAGATATGCAGAATCCTACCAGAGGTTCTCTTGAAGCAAAACTACTGAAAACAGCACAGCCTTCCTGTCATTGCTGTTCAGACAGCACCTGCAGGACCCGGGTGAAAAACAGATCCTGGAGGTTATCTCCTCACAACAAGCATCGTGTGCCAGAAGGAAATATTTTGTCACTTGCTGGATCATCAGTTCAACGAAAGCTGTGCTATAGGTTTGTCCATTGAACGGACAAGCTGGGAGATGTATTTTTAAACTGAAAATACTATCCTTCTTTTTGCACCTCTTGCTGCCACATCTTTTGTTGCTGTGTAGGAAAAAAGAAAAACCACACAACAGGTACAGCTACTTATTTGTCCAATAAGGGCACAGATAAGTTCCATCTGACCATCACCTGATGTCCCCCTGTTGCACAAATGGCATTTTTCCATGCTCATGTTTCACATCTGTACACTCCCAGGTCAAGCCTAACGCCCCACTGCACATTCAAACGCAGCTCTGAAACAGCACAGATCTTGTGGATGACTGACAGAGACCTGACCCAGACAGCCTGAGCGGGATGTTTCACATTGCATCTTCTTTTCATCCTTAAAGAATGAAATCCTCATCTTGATGTGATTTATCACATAGCAGTTGTGTCTTATAACCGCATAGACTTTTGCTCGCGGAGAGGAGAGCCACAAAATTAACCAGAGGGCTAAAGCACCTCCCCTATGAGGACAGGCTGAGAGAGTTGGGGTTGTTCAGCCTGGAGAAGAGAAGGCTCCGAGGAGACTTAATAGCAGCCTTCCAGTACCTGAAGGGGCTACAGGAGAGATGGGGAGGGACTCTGTATCGGGGGGGCAGTGAGAGGACAAGGAGTAATGGGTATGAGCTAAAAGAGGGTAAATTTAGACTAGACATTAGGAAGAAATTTTTCACTGTGAGGGTGGTGAGACAGTGGCCCAGGTTGCCCAGAGCAGCTGTGGATGCCCCATCCCTGGAGGGGTTCAAGGCCAGGCTGGATGAGGCTTTGGGCAACCTGGGCTAGTGGGAGGTGTCCCTGCCCATGGCAGGGGGGTTGGAACTTGATGATCTTTAAGGTACTTTCCAACCCAAACCATTCTATGATTCTATGATTCTGTTATCAACTCCCATTGAAACCCAGCTGAATTTGCTTCTGCGAGC
Organism: Syrrhaptes paradoxus; assembly: GCA_013400615.1. NCBI lineage: Eukaryota > Metazoa > Chordata > Aves > Pterocliformes > Pteroclidae > Syrrhaptes > Syrrhaptes paradoxus. The sequence goes on from VZTO01028175.1 coordinate 95,507, forward strand.
GGGCAGGAAGAGAGGGCAGCCAGCACTGACTCCCCTCCTGAAGATGGTCCCTCCCCGCTCCTGACACACAGAGCAAGCCCATCTTTTGGACACTGACGACAGCAGAATCGCTGCCAGCTTAGACAAATATCAGCCCTTGTTTGCAGCTGCTCCGTGTGGGTCCAAAGCAGGGCTAGGCAGGGCTCCAAGGCTGGAGAAGACGGGTGCTGTGGGGTGCCTCTGGGGTGCCTCACGCAGGTGCCCTTTGAGGGTTGGGTGCCCTCACACAGCAGCGGGCAGGTCAGCCACTGTGCTTCACCGTGTGGACATTCCACGTGGACATGGGTGCTCCTGGCCCGCCACAGCCACGACAGACAGTCAGGGGTGTGCTTGGACACTGGCTTCGTCCTTGCTTTGGAAGCAGCAGCACCGAGGGCCTGTGTGCGACCAAGCCTCGGGTGATGGGCTTAAATGATGGGCTTTGAATCACAGACTTACCCTTTCTTTCCCGCAAATAGAGGCTCTGAGGCTGCTGAGAACAACACTGCTGCGAACTGGCCAAAACTCACTAACCAGTCTGGGACAGCTCCAGTTGAGTTATTGTGTCCGTGCTCACGAGCCAGCCCTGACACCTTAAAAGCAAAAGTCAGCTCCTTGCTGAGCCAGCTGCCCCAGTCCTCAGAGTCTCTGAAATCCTCCTGGACACTTTTCATCCCATCTGCCATTTCCTTCAAAACTTCCCCTTTATTTCCATTTCCTCCTCCTGCCCCTGCAATCAACAGCAATCTTCACATTAAACCAGCAAACAAGGCATGCTTCATTCACACCTCAATCCTGAGCCTTTCAAGTACGCCTGGCCAGAAAAGGCCAGGACGTTTTGGGGAAAATTCCATGAATTCTTATGGTCTCTTTTTCTCTAGATGCAATTCTGCTGAAATGCTGAAGGCCCCAGCAGGTTACAACCTCCTACAAAGAAATCAGAAAGTTGCTTTTAGGAGCGTTTATATTTAAGTGATAGCAGGAAGCCTCTCCCCCTCAGCCCTGCGCTGGCTTGCAGGGTCAGTCTTGTGCTGGAGGAGTGGAAGTGGAGGCAGAGCCCGTGCATGTGCAGACCCTGTAAGGAGAGGCACTCTAACACCTCTGTTGCTTATCTGAGTGGATCTAAGAGTGATCCTCTGCTAAGCACTGTGCCAGGCCCATGCACAACCTACAGAAGTCTAGGAGGTACCGCTTACAGGCAATCACTCTAACTTGTGCATCCCCTCATCCATCATTACCCCCCCTGCTGCAACACTTGCACGTCCATTAGTTTCTCAGACCTGCAGCCTAAAGGCTGCAGCCCAGACTCAGGGGATGTTCTGAAAAGATAAAGCACATCCAAAGCCACAATAACATGGCCAAGCACAGAAACGGCACGTTTGACGTGTTCATTCTGCCATTCAAAAGGGAACTTGGACAGAAAACAGGATGCACAGGAGAGACTGAGGCTACCTGGAGCAAGAATAATCAGAAGCTTCTTTTGTAGTTTCTAGAGACCTGGTCTTGGGGAAGACACTGCATGTAGGACATCTCAGATGTGCAAGAGCTCACAAAGCTCCATGAAGCAAGAGGATTCCCAGGCTCATCTCACCATGGGGCCAGCTTACCTCTGGTTCTGTGCAAGCAGGTGCAAAGTCCTACCAGTGGCATACCCACCAGATCTCACTACTTGGAAAGGTTCTGCAAGAACACTGACTGAAACACCTGAGCTTTGCTTTACAGAGCTGTTTAAAAAAGCAATTAGATCACATCTCTAGCTAAGTGAAAGGGCTATTCCCCAGAAACCTCTTCTGGAACCTCAGAAGACCAAGAAAAGTAGATACAGCATCACTGACCGCAATGCTGGGGATGGACAATGTGATCAGATGGACAAGTACATAACACAGGGCAGGTACTGTTCTGTGTGGTACCTGCCTGGTTAAAACGTGCCTGAAACAATCTCCTGCATTTGATTCAATGGAGGAGATGCTGTGGGTTAACCCCGGTGAGCAGCTAAGCACTACATAGCTGCTCGCTCACGCTCTCCCACCCCTGGTGGGATGGGGGGAGAGGAAAGGAAGAATAACAGCAAGAAAACTTGGGGTCAAGATAAATTTTTTTTAAAAAATGTTTGAAGGACAAATAGAATAAGAGGCAAGAAAATGAAACGAAAAGTGATGCAAAGGCAATCACTCTCCACCTCCCGTGGGCAGACCGAGACCAAGCTAGTTCCCTAGCAAGAGATGGGTAACCCTTTTATTGCTGAGCATGATGTTCTATGGTATAGAATATGTCTCTGTTCAGGTCATTTGCCCAGTTGTGTCCCCTCACTGGAGAAGCAGAGTGAGAAACAGAGGCAGCTTTGGTGTTGTGCAAACACTGTTAGCAGAAGTTAGAGCATTAGTGTGTTATCACTATTGTTTTGGTCAAAAATCTAAAACACAGCACTGTATGAGCTGCTGTGAAGAAAATTAACTCCATCCTAGACAGGCCCAGTACAGGAGAGCACCAAGGAATCCGTTCAGGGAGGGTACTGATGTTCACTTCACCTCCCCACGCGTGTGCTACACTAAGGAATGCATTCCCCCTGGGCAGAGTCTGCTGGCACTGGCACTGTGGCCATCTGTGCGATTACATGCTTCGGGTGGCCAGGGGACAGCAACAGAGCAGGGCCACAGCTGCCAGCTCTTCTCCTCCTGCTCCAGGGAGAGAGATGGGCAGTTGAAGCATCTGCTCTTGCCTCTGCCCATGGGAGGAAAGAGAGGGCGAGCTCAGGGAGCCACGAGAATAGTTACAGACTGTCCCTGGACAGGGACCAGGGAAGCCAGGTGATGCTCAGCACAGAAAGCAGGCTGCAGAGGGGATTCCTCCAGGGTGTGTGGGGAAGAAGGCAGAGATTAGGGTTCCTGGTGATTCCCAGAAATAACTCAGCATGAAAAGGCCTCAGCTGACAGCACCGGCTACTCAGCCAGGTGAGATCAGCCTGCATGGGTTTTAGGCAGCCCTCTGTCCCACAGGGACGGGGGGGCTAATCTGTGCCTTGCTCTAGGCTGCCTTAGGATCAGGGTTATGCAGAGAGCATATTCTTTGCATAACTTCTGCAATCCAGAGACAGAAAAGCCTGGGAGAATGGATTGCAATTTTGCAGCAGGGAAGAAGCAGCAGCAAATCCACGTAATTATTTTTGTCTTCCCCAACCGGCTGCCTCTTGTGCAGGTGCGAGGGCACAAAGCACAAGAGGAGCTGCCTCCAGACTTTTATTCACACCCTCTTCTCACAGCCACTCCATCTATTTAACTCCTCCGGGCCAAAGGAAGGCCTCCTGCCCTTCACTGGCCAGCCCATCCTCCTTTTGAGTGGCTGCCAATTCACCTCTGCCTTGCTCACTAATGCACACTCAAAGCCACAGCTGGCCCAAGGAAACCACCTACTGCCGCCTCTCCCCACAGATGCCTGGGAGCGGAGAGCCAAGCACCGCTCCGCATCACAGCCTGCTGTCGAACTTGTTATCTGCTCACACAGCCAGGGCTCTCTCAGAATTACAGCTTTCCAAACAGCTCCTTCTCATTACATAATCCTGCCTATAATTGCTCTTGCCCAAAGGTAATAGCTGTGTTTCTTGCAGCTTATAACCAAGACTATCCTCTTCTGCTCACTGTCAAAACCCTCCGTCTTTCCTTTTATTCTCTGCTCTCCTCTCATTTGCATTACGCCTTTTGAGAAGGCAACGCGGGGCTTTTCCACACCAGTCCCCTGTGTCACCACCAGCACGTTACGTAGTGAGGAGAGCGACTATTCGCCTGGCCAGCATCTCCCCTTTCGCCCTTGCCAGACGACTGCTCGGCGTGGCCACTCCTCCCTCCATCAATCCTTTCCACATATTGCAAGCTATTCCAGCTAATTGTCGCGCCAGTCTCCAACAAGGTCTATGCTGCACCACAGCACACTGCGAAGGGTTATCCGCTGTCTTCCTCAGTCCACTAATTGTGTAATTATGCAGAAATGGCCTGTCTGGTATAATCTATTTCTCATACTCCCCTGTGGTGCTTGTTGCTTACAATGCTCATTATTCCTCTAAGTATTTGCAGACCTTCACCCTCCATCACATTTCCACAAATTGCAGCTCTATTAACAAGGGAACAATTCCTGAAGTCCTTGCAAACATTGTATTCATTTTCTCAGCTGCTCCCTCCTTTCTGGTCAGGAGCAGATCTAGTGCTGTCTCCAGGCTGGCTCAGACTCTCCTGCTGCCTCGGTTCAGCAAAGGTGCCTTTGCGGCTGAGTCTCTCCCATGCAATTTGCTCATCTGCCAGACTCACGCATCTAGGCTGTGCAGGACCTCAGCATGTGGTTCTATGAATGGGAGGTGTGCTGTCCCACGCTGACTGCCTGCAGGGTCCACACACCTCACCCTCTGCCATGGGTACGTGTTGCTGGCTCTTTGCTATTCAATCCGTCCCGCAAGGAGAGGCAGGTGGGCTCTTTGCTTCATGCAGGGTTTCCACCTGGTGCCAGACTCATCTGTCTGTGCAATTAAACACCTACGAAGGCCTGTTCTTCAGACTCAGCTTGCTGCCCAAGCATGCACTAGGTCTGAGCTGGGAGCACTCCTCCTCCAGAGAGAAGGAGCCTACGCATGTTAGGATGCAAACACCATCCCCCTGCTTTCACCTGCCTGATGTGGCCATCAGCACGCCTGGACAAGGTCAGCACCAGACCTCCCCAGCCTGGACCTTCTGAGCTGGAGGCAAATGGCCAGAAACTCAGCTGGAGATCCTGATGTGCTTCAGGGTGGCACAGCAAGGGCAAGTAGCAGATGTGAGCCACTGCTTTTTGGGGACAGGGGATTGGAGGCAGGCTAGGGAGGCTCTGGACCAAACATAGATTTGCCACGGACTGTGTCTCCTCTAGGGTCAGGCTGGAGGTAGGGGATGGCTGCAGGAGGCAAGGCCAGGCTGGTGTAAGTCAGCAACGGGGCTGGAGGGAGCTGGGGCACAGAGGTTGGCCCATTGGCCAAGACTCAACGTGTCAGGGGACCCACAGGCCCTGAGAATTTCAGGGAATTTTTGACCTTGCAGACAAGAGGAATCAGAGGGACACCAGGGCAGCCACCAGATGACTTCTTAAAAAGACCCTTACCTTGTGTCAGCACCAACCCAAGGCAGGAGTGGGAGCTCTAGACCCGGCAGTTATTTTCTGGATGAGAGCTGGACACAGTACTGTTGAGCGGTGTACTGTGTGTCAGCATATCCCTCATCCCTCAAATGAAGCTTTAAGTGAGGTTACGTGAGACCACCAGCAGCGAAGGACAGTGGGAGACTCCACTAACACAGCAGCACTGGGCATCCCTCTGGGCAGGTGCACCAACAGAAGTACCTTCCCGAGAGTAAATGCTGCCAAAAGGACCTGCCTCTCTCTTACTATAACAAATGCAAATCCTCAACTGGAGCTGAGGGAGCATTTAGGATGGCGAAGCGGATGCTTAGGCTTGGTGGTAATAGATGGTTGGGTTGGTCTTTAGTTTTGGCCCATTTGTTCAGCTTCCGTTCCTGGACTATCCCTGCCCCTGGCTATCCTCTCTGCCCTTTCCCAGCATCAGATGCTCAGTTTCTCTTCAACTTGCTGGTGCTTGTCCCTCATGTTTTCCTTCCCAGTTCCAAGCAGCCAGCTTGGTCCTGTGACACCCATGTCCCGAGTGTGCACCAAGGCTGAACAGCTCACACGTGACCGACTTGTCCGTGCAGTTAGGAACTGATGCACACTTTTGGAAGAGCCGGGGAGGGCTGGACAAGGTAGGGCTAACACACACGTGCCAGGAGCACATCCACACGGCACCTTGTCTCCCAGTGCAGAAGCTGACTCAGCAACGCATAAGTTATGTCCGGGCACTTGAGGTCCTGCCACAGCTCCTTGGCAAGCCCCATCCAGAAGAAGCTAAATGACACTCAGACATGTAGAGATGAAATCTTGCTTACATGCAAGGGTGAACCTGCAGCATCAGCCCTGTAGCTGCTTCACTCCTTCACTCCATGTCACCCACCCATCATGCCCAAGCTGCCTCCATTCCTCTGCACCACACATAACCTCCCTTCCTTGGAGGACCCTGGGACCTACAGGCAGAGTTGTACCTTGTGCATCAAACCACACAATCAAGTTAGCGGAGCACAGCAGAACAGGGATGGTCATTCAATGGACAGGCTCTAATGAGCTTAAATGACCAGTTGGCACATCATACATCTTTGACCTCTTCCTCTCTGCCAGCCACACTGCCTGTAATGTAACCCGGACTTGTCACTCACCCCCAGAGCTATGCAGCAGACCATGCAGGTGAGAGCTCATGGCAATAGTCCCAAGTTGATCTTCTGCCTTTATCAGCAACAACCCAGGGAAGGGGCTCAGATGAGACCTAAGAAACCTTTCTGTAAGAGTAAACTGGAGTTCACTGCAGAGCTGGATGCCCTGGGCAGTCTGGCTATTGGTGATATTCAGAAGAAATTCATGTCAGGCTTAATTTCCATTTTGAATTTCCATTACAGCTTTTGGCTTATTTGACTTGTGCCACAGACATAGTGCAATAAGAAATGAACTGTTACAACTGTTGGTCATGGTAATAGACCAAGTGTGTTATTAAGCCTCACACAGGGTTATCTCTGGCATACTATTCCACAAGAGAATTTAAATATCCCTATAAAACTTAATTCTAACCATCTTTCTCCTAAATATTTCTGAAAGAGGGTCTCCCATGAGAGGCCTGGTGCTCTCTGCTTTCATTAAGTCTAGACATTTCATAAAGCAGTCTCTCCTGTACTGTTCTGCCTTCCTCATTGTAAGCCAAGAGTTGATAAGACTTCACAAAAGGAGAAGAGGAGAACACACTGAAAAAAACCAATTTGACACCATTTGGTCAGCTCAGCTGTATATCTCAGCAGAGAATTAATGGAGGAGAATGAACACGCTGCTCAGTCAGACAGGACTCCTCCATCCTCCTTTAATGACAGACCAACTGCTTTTGTAACTACCCCCTGCAGACATTAAAGCTGAGAAAAATTCTTCTCGTAGCAAACCACAAAAAGAAAAGAGGGTTTTTTTCTGGAATTCTGTGTCAATTTACAGGATGAACTTCTCAGAACTAGTCTGAGGGCTGCCATACCTTAAGCTTCTCGGGCTAGGAGACCATTCACAGATACACCTGGATGAATTATACATTGCAAATAAATTCTCTGAAGAACTAGATATCCCTTCCTGTTTGTAAAACGCTTCTTAGCTGATCTTAGCAGCTCAAGATTACAAATATATTTATAAACATCTGCTGAACAGTTTACAGGAAGAAATGTCAGGCTCTGACGCAGGTCATGTGTTTTGATCTGCATTATGTCCACACGGCAATCAAAGATGTAGTTGTCGCACTCACGCACATAACCCTGTGGGCTTTTATCTGGCCAGCACAGGTAAGTGTGTCAGTGAAGAGAGAGCCCAGGGAAAGCCAGAAACCCAAGTACACAAAATGTATCTGCTTTTGCACTCTGAACAGGAGACTCACACTGACTCCCCCGCAGCTAGCATTTTAATATATATAAACTTGCATTATATAATGTAGCACTTCGGCATCTCTCCTGCTCAGGATGCCCCTGTGCTAGGCAAAGCAAGGTCACAAGTCCCAGCAGGTCCCCTAACCACCAAGCACAGCCCCATTCATGATGACCTACAACTCTGGCAAATACAATGCTCAAGAAATTGGATGAAGCACCCAAGTGTCCGGCCAACCTTGTTCAGCCTTTGCCAACCAGCTGTGCCAGACCAAGCCTTTGACAGCACTGCAGAAAAACAAGCTGGTTGGCAACTCTGCCTGATCTCCACTGGCCTCATTCGGCCCCAAGGGACCTTTCATGATGGAGGCCCTGTGCAATATACCCCCTTGAGCACAGCTGAAATTGAAGGAAGCAGGAGAGAACTCTAGGGAGAGGGCCAGGGTCTCAGCTGAAAGCCTACAATGCACCACAGGCAGGATCCAAGTGCTCAAGCAGTGCAAAAGTGCTGCATATGGACTAGCGAGGACCTTAGACTGCCACACTGGAGATTAAGAGGGTACAGGGCAGTGTTTGCACAATCCCTTTCTATGGGGGCAAATGCCCCCTATTCTGATGAGTCTTTTCTCTCTCTGAGACTTCAGTTAAATCAGGTAAGTGTACACAGAAATTAGCATCTTCCTCTATTAAGCACACAAGCAGACATGGCAGAATTTCTGGTAAAATAACAGGTTTTGATCCCATACGTTCCCCCCACTCTGGGGAGAAAATTCTCTCCTTTTCCCCCATTCCCAATCAGAGTCTTTGCTTTAGGACTCTGTCTGCAATTCTTTGGTCTAACATAATGAAGTGTTTTTTCTGCCTTTTGTGCCATAATGAAACGATAATGACCTTCTCTGGCCTGAATAATTTGATCCATAAGCAATGGAAATGCTTGTCCCATCTGCCTCTGTTTAGAGCACGGCCAAGATGTTCTGCTTCTTTTCTCAGCTAAGGCATAAAACTTAGAGTGACCCCACCAGTCAGTCCTGTCCTTTGGGTACCCCAAAGGTAAGCTGGTAATTTTAAGGGGAAATTCAGTGCAAATGACTAAATTAATAATGCCCATACATAACTCTAGGTGTCATCCTGCTCTGAGACATCACACAGAATAAAAGCAGAGTCCCATGTGTTCCCTTCGTGGCCTACACCATGAGCGAGATTCCCACGGTTCAGAGGCACGGAGTGACAGGACACAGCTCAGAGCAGTCTCTGTCCCTCTTGTCTCTTTCAGTCGCATGCACCAGGATAGAGAGATGGAGCCAGACGGACCAGCCCCTGCGCCTCCCAGCCTTTTGGCATTCCCCCCGTTCAGAAATGTCTGACAAGCAATCCATCTCCCCCTGGCCCTGGTCTTGAAGACATCACCAGCCCTTTCTGCCTGTCACATTCTCCGTGCCAGCATCTGCCTCTGCTGCTCCTGGGACACGGTGGCTGGGCCACTGAGCCCAGACCTCAGAGTGTCCTCACATCTGCTCCATCCAGGACTTGTACTTCCCAACTGAATTTTTCTCACAGGACGTCCTGTGTAGGAGTGGTCTGCATGGTTGCTTCTACACCTTGAATCACAACAGCCTTTGTCACATACAGCCCCGGCATGACAGCTGGAAACCAGTGGGGAAGCCAGAGGATGGTGTCGTCAGGTCACAGGAGCTCACAGTCACTCCAGCTGGCAAAGGTGGTGCAAAGTCCACATCGGCCACTCCAAAGGGCAAGTCAACCCACTTCAGATCCACAGCATCCTCCAGACATACTTGACTTTCTTCTCTGTAGGAAGGGCCTAGGGCACAACCTTCTTAGATGACATGGTGAAATGAAGTGCCTAACCACAGTCTCTGAGGCAGAATTAGGGTTAGAGGCAGGGTTCTCCACCCAAGACATTTTGCAGACAATGCTTGCCCACACTTCTGTCACAGCAATCCAGTTCACAGTCTAGGGAACCAAGGCGATACCAGGAGAAAAATCACAAATGTGACACTCCCACACAAAGTTCAGCAGGTGAAGGGCCAGCAGAGCCAGGAGCACTCCTTGGCAGGCATGAGGAACACAAGTCCCCTAGCACTCACGGTCACCAGCTCAAGCAGAGAAACTGAAGTGACAGAAGGAGCAGCAGGGACTTCAGGGGTGGGGAAAACTCAGGTGTTGTGCAGAGGATGGGGGGAAGAGAATAAAACTACATACATGTTAGCCTAGATGGAGGATTTATGCATGGCACAGACATTTCTGACTGTGCCCACAGTCCAGTTACAGTATTTTCAAAAGTGGAAGCCAGTTCTGAGTGCCCACACCTAGGCACCACTCCTGTGCTTGAACAATCACCCCAATGATGATCCCATCTGAGACTATTCAGGGTAATTGTGAAGGATGAACAGGCTTGGGTTTAAAAGCTTCTCTGACTGTTACCCTTCTCCAGCTCCCAGAAGGAAAAGCCCTTAAAAAAAGGGGGGGGGGGGGGGGGGGCTGGCGGCATGGATGTCTTTGATGTCTTTTTTCAGTCTTTATTTGCATGCCCTGTGCTTCTCTGGGAACTGATAGACCCTCGCCCATCTGGAAACATCAGCCACTTGCCAGCACTTAGCGTGCTGCATATTTGTCCCTTTCTATGGAATAAGGCTGGATAGTGCAACCTACAGTGGGATATTTATTTATTTATTTATTTATTTTATACTCCCTAGCTGGCTTTCTTGGCTGCTTAGACAGAGACAATAACAGGTCAACCTCATGCTGAGACGCCACGTTTCTCAGTGGCTCACCTCTGCTGAAGACCTGGTAATGACTTCCACACATGCCCTGGCTCCAAAGGTTAGGCATAAATCGATGACTAAGTCCCAGGATGCATTATTCTTCGAGCTGCTTGCTGGGGAATTAGCCATGTTTGATTTCTGAACTGTTGCAGATAGTCCAGAAAGCCAGACTTCACAGCTGAGCAGCTAAGCTGCTCAGGAGTCTACAGTCCTACTGGGAAAAATTTTTTAGAGCTCCACAATTGAAAACCACTTCTCTCAGGCTCTTGTTCTGCTAACAGCACTTTCTACCCCATATGTCAAGTTGTCACAATTCACACTTGCCAGCAGCTGCCTGACCCTGCTTGGGTGGTGGCAGGAGTAAAGCATAAGAAACATGGAGCCAAGTGTTTAAAGGAACAGAGATGTTCTTGGCAGAGACGGGGGAAGAACACAAGACTGGCAGCCTTCAAGCTACAGAGCTGTGCATTACACCAAGGTCCCAGCTGTGCTCCTTGGATCTTCCCAGAAGGACTAGCAAATTCATGCCCTGGAGGAGCTCTGACAGAGATTAAGATCTAACTCAGAGCTCACCAGCATGGAGTGGCTCAGCTTTCTCCTGATAATCAGTCCCATTCGGATGGGCCCCATCTGTGGTACCTGCTGACTGTAGCCTCGTTCTGCCAGTGTCATATCCCGTGCGCAAGGACATCTCCATGGAGAGTGCAGACCCTCAACACTCCTAGCACCGTCTCTGCATGCAAAGCTACCAACAGGCTCGCTAGGCATGTCTGTGTGCGTGTGTGTGTTCCTCCCTGGTCCAAGTGGTAAAGCATGAGAAGAAGCCTTGGCACTGGCCCAGAGACATCTGAGCTTAGTAGCAGCATTTGATGACAGATGTGTGTCTTGCAACATCGCTACTGAAGTGTCTTTTCCTTTCAAAGTAGGAATCATTTTCCTTCACGTAATAGTCCAGGCAAATATAATCCTATTAACAGGGCTATTAAACTAAACAATACTTGGCACGCCATGACCTAAAGAAACAATCCACCAACACCGGCAGCTTGTAAACAGCCCTGTCCCTAAGGCAAAATGGGCATTTCCTATGCCCAAGTGCCCTTCTAGCCAGCACCCTCCCACCCTGCTGCTGCATCAAGCTCTGCAGGACACCCAGTCCTTAGACGCGTGGGAGGGCAATTAAGTAAGACGCTGGTGTCTTCATAAAAATTGCCTTTCCTGAGACAAGTGGGCCCCTTTCCATCATGCTGTTCCATCCTCTAAAATGACTCTACTCCCTAGCGCAATTGCATTCACTCAAGTTTACACCAAGACAAGGCCTGGATCTTTGTCGGCATCTCTGTGATGTCTCTAATCTCTTGGGTTTATAGCTCTTTTTCTCTTACATATACCAGAATTCCCAATCCAGTAATGCCCAACTTGAAAGCCTGGGCCCCCATCTCTTTTTGGTAGGGCTGCCAATAAAAGTTCCTCCTCCTGATCTGGTCTCTCTGCTGATGTAGTCTTAATTCTCACTTCACTCCCCCAAGGACACAGCTGGCTCTTCTCTCATTTGCAGCTGTGACAGGGAATGAGCTCTTGACACCACTGCCTTGGGAGGATGCTCGGGTACTCCACGTGCAGTCCTGGGCACCAGCTTCATCTCTGTAAACCTGAAAATACCTATAATTTCCAGAGTGCTGCAGCAAGCAGAGGACCAAGGAGAAAAGTTTCATCTGGGGAGACGTTTTAGGCTGCATGAAGACTTGTAGCAGCATGGAATTATGCACTCACCCACAGATGTCACATCCACCTCATGGGGCACTAAACTGTGATCAGCAAAAGGAGGAACCCACAGAGACTAAACACCAATGTTGACAACCAAACATTGTCTTTTCATTGCTCCTCAGAGCTATCCACACAACAGGACCTCAGCAGATCTGCATGGTATGTAAACCACTCATCTCTGGCTTCCCAGCGCTTTTGGGCTCCCCGGGTTGTTCCAAGGAGAACAGACACATCTGCCTATCAAAGCACTGCTGGCTTCCTTCCCCTGCAGGGACCCCAAAACAAGACAGGAGCAATCACCTTTCCCTGCCTCTCTGCCCACAGTTCACTCCCTGCCTTTGTCTCTGCAGATGTGCCCGGAGTGCTGCTGTGCTGAGCGTAAGAAGGCATCATCTCATCTGTCCTTTCCAGCACAGTTCATCCCTTGACCCCTTGCTAAGCAGCTGTTGTTCCCCTGGGCTGAGATCAACTGCAGACAATTCATTGGCAGAGACCATTTACCAGCCGGGTGAGAGAGGTTTAATCATCATCCCAAGCACTTCTGCCACTTCCATGATGAGAAGCAGAGGTGTACATCCAAAGTACATCCTCGGCTACATTATCTGTTAGAGCTGGGATTTCCATCCTACCACTCTGCTTTGGAAGGAGATCTGCTCCAGCCCCGTCAACTTATGGAAATCAGATTCCCCTTGAAGCTGGGGAAAGACAACCCAAAAATCACTAGTCATTCTTCAATTCCTTTCTTATTCCCTGTTACCTTAGAAACCTTTGCAAAATACGTAATGCAAAAAAATCTGGATCAGTTCTCAGTGAACTGAGTCCCAGTCAGAAAATCTAGATCAGAGGAAATGACGTACGAAGCAGTATGGTTAAAATTGCTCATTGTCACTTGAATCTTGCACAGTCCAGCTACTTCACATTTTCTCCTAGCTTTCCTTGTTGCTTTGGTCTATGGGGAAGGTTTTGATTATTGCAGCTTAATACCTCCCTCATCTGCTTTTATGGGGAAAATATATTGGAAATTCCCCTCACATAAAAGTGAAGCAATGACAAATGGATCTCAAAGGATTTCTTGATCAGCTGCTTTCTCAAGGCTCTCATCTGGGCAGAGTCTGAGTTAAGGCTAAGATGAGCAGTCCAGCACTACAACACTCGAAGGGATCTGATAGGATGAAGATCTACAAATCTGCGCCTATCATAAAGTACAATCAAATTACAGGAATTCATTCGGGTAAACAAACAATCCCAAAACGTGTCCAGATATGCACAGGGTGATTCAGTCCAATGACAAATAGACCAGACACAGCTCCAGCCACTTAAACTGACCATAGCACTTTTCACTCCCACCGTCGAATTCCCGGAATAACAGACATTCTGTGTTGTTCAAACAAAACAATATTTATTTTATTCTTACGTAAAATTGTACGGGTTCTGCAGATATAAACATAAGTAAACATTACCTCCTTTCCCTAGTGCTGTGAGTAGTATCACAGAGAGAGAAGGAGAACCACGGTGCCTGCATTGACCTCCCAGCTCAGCCAGACCTTCCCAAACAACTTGGCAGCAGTCAAGCATCTTGGGTTTTGGTCTCCACCAGACTAAGCACCGAAAGCTAATTTCACTTTAAGATATATCAACATAACCCAGTTCTCCAAAGTGTTGAACTGCAGTATCTGCAACCAGCATTTTCAGCGTTTGACAGCCAGGCTACTTCAATCTACGTAGTTAAATATTTTAAAATATTGACAACAAACATTCTGTGTTGAGTCACCTAGAAAGGGAACAAGACAGTTTTCCTAACTGAAAGGCTGAGTTAGGCTCTTGGTGACAGTGAACAGAGGACAGAAAGAAGCACAGAGCATTACAAAATGAAGAGCAGCAAGTGCATATGCTGGATTCAAGAGGCTGATTTATTTCCCTTTTAGCAAAAGCATTCAGAAAGTTACATCTTTGTCTCTTCACAGATGGTGCTAAGCCAGATTGTCCTGCTGGAACCATTATTGACAGCATCATTGAATCATCTCTGTTAATCCCCATGAGGCGGCATGGGTAATTCTGGAATGCTAGTGCAAGGCAAACCCCAGTGGGGCTCATTTAGTACTTTACAAACACTCGGAAAGCTGAGTTCCTGCTTCAACCCTACAAAGCCAAAGATCAGCTCTGGCCAAGAAAAAACCCTACCTAGGTTTTTTGCCAGGAAACTTCATGCAACTTGGTTTCACCTTTCAAACAGCACTTTGGGAATTGCCAAGATTCACTGGGGATGAGGAGCTAAGATCCATCTTTCCACAAACTCATCAACCCCAGAAGCAGGGAAAAACCATGAGAAAAAGTGACACTTGCAAGTCACGCCACAATTCTTTTCTGCAACACCAGCTGCAGGATGCAGAAAGAACAAGATGGAAGAACTGGTCATCCTGGGGAAGGTGACGAAATACAGACCAATAAAGAGCACATCCCATTGCTCCCCAGTGCAGACCAACCCTAAAAGAGGGTGATCTCTTCCAAAGCATCTTCCTAGAGGTTATGCACTTGTTCTCTGAGTGTGAAGTTATGTGGGCAAAGGGTGGGAAACTCACGAGAAGAACTTGAATGTATTATGTAAGTCTCTACTAAAAAGGAAGAGCCTTTCTGCCACCCTCCCACCACCCTGCATGAAGCCAAGGGCTGCAGAGCCCCTGGAGCACTCAGCACCGGCAGACAAAGGGCAGATGGAATGTTTGAACGGGTGATTTTTGACTGGCACTGGGAATTTGCCAGTCCCTTCACCAGTCTTGCAGGGTTTGCAGTTCTCTGAAAACATGGTGAATCAAGGACCTTACTGCACCTCATAAGCCTTAAGGATTTTGTCTCTTCTGAAGCACCTTGCTACCAAGGTAATTCCATTATCCAAAGAGACAAGACCTTCTAATGAATTTCAGACGCAACAAGCCATCACAAAGCTCCCCTTCATCAAATCTTCTGTCATGACAATGGGTAAACCAATTGTCAGGGGTAATTTTAACAATATATTCTGGAAGAGGCAATAGCATTACAGAGAGGAAACTATGAAGAAATTATGAAAGACGCCTAATGTTGCCTTTTCCTAACACATTTCTCTGTGACAAAAAGCAGTAACAGCAACCTGTGCAAGTTGAAATATTGCCACATGAGGCCACATTTTGAGGACTGAGAGCAAGACACTCATAAACATGTTTTTACCTGCCCTTGGTCTCTGCACAGCGGTTAAGCATCTGCTTAGATGCCAGAGCAGCATAGATGCCTGACCTTCACAGGGAGAAGGTACCTTTGCTGGACCTCCATTTTACTACAGCACAAGATTACTCAGAAACCTGGACTTAAGAAAAAGATTTCAAGTCAGTCAGTCACTGGGATTGGAGACACACCTGCTGGAAAGAGCTTGGGGACAAAGCAATAATTTCTAGGGAGAGCTATATCATTTATCATGGGAACACCTACCAGCTACAAAGGAGTTCTGATTTCAGGTGGGCTGTGTAGATCCAATGTGTTTACAGCACAAACAGACAAGGCAGACAAAAGAAGGACTAAGTCTGTGCTTTGGAGGGGAAGAATAGAAGCAGGGTATGCCTAGTTCCAGGTCATCAATGATATTTCAGTGTGGGATGTGGATGCTTGAGTCCCACCAGGTCTTCTGGCCTGAGATGCAAGTGCTTTGCAGACCCCCTGGGACTCAGGCATCTGTGAATCCTCACACCGAGAGCACACAAGTACACAGAGTGGTGAAGGTAGAGGTGTGCAAGGGCAGTCAAAGGAGAAAAGTCTGGCTGAGAGAGACTACGTTTAGCACACAAGGGGACTGAAATCCATTTTCAGTCCTCACCAGCCACAGAGTCAATCTGGAACTTTCTGTAAATCAAATCAAGCCTGACTTAAAGTGCTGCCAGCAGATCTAGCCCAGCACCTTCTCCCTGTAGGGCAGCCTTCAAACACCAAAAAGAAGCCCGGCCACCACAGAGATGGAATCGCTAATGAACAGGCTCTGAGAGAAGCCAGCCAGCCAAAGACTAACGAAGTAGCAACAGCAGCACCGGATGCTCACACCAGCAGCCCCAGGAAGTTTTCAGGCCCAGCTCTACACTGCCAAAAGCACATTATCTAGGCAGCTGTGGCATGACCAAAGCTTTTCTCTTGATGGAGAAATTAACGGTCCCTGCACTTAGGCAGGGGCTCGGTAGGCAATGCTGACTCAGGTGGTCCTGCAGGCTGATTTCTCTCGAGCCTGAAAAGACTAGGGTGCCTGTTTGAAACACTCGCATCACCTAATGAGTTGGAGGTATGGCTATCATGTATGTCTAGGGGGGCTGCTATAAATTGCTTCTCTGGACCTGTGTTGTTTGTGGCCTTATTTCCCCAGGCACACAGAGTGGAGATCATAAGAGACAGATAGCCAGGAGCAGTGGGAAGCAGTCTGGGGATCAGACCTCTCCCAGAATGCTCACCCCAGCTCTCTGCAGGTTATGGCCTCTCTGCAGTTCAAATGACTGAGAGTAAACCCTAGCCTGGTCAGTCAAAGCACGGCACAGCTTCTCCGCATAAGTGGCCGTGGAATTGCTGGATACCACAGCAAAGGGCCCAAGTGATGAGGACAGACAGGAGGGCGAGCAGGCTGGGTGGCCCAGGCTGATACACGGGTTGCAACATTTGAACAGACCCTGAGGGCATTCCCTTTCCCTAAATGAAAGTGAGATGCTTCCTTGTTCCAATTAGAACTTCCCAGATCTAGCAAAATTCCTGTCTGCCCTCCCATCAGGTTTTGAAGCTCCTAGTCAGTTCAGCAAACAACCAGGAGAGCATCCCCTCTCCCTTCTGCAGGGGATCACAACTTGGCTGTCTTCTCCTCACTTGGGTACTGCTCAGAGATGAGGTCTTGGCTGCTGAACGCTCCCTGACGCTTCCTCCAGCTAGATGGCATTCACCCTATGCACCCAAACTCACCCAGTTTCCCGTATCCTCTGAAAAGCCAGGACTCAACACATACTTTCCAGAGACAGAGCTGAGCACCCCCCAGCCCCTTTGTGATGCTAACCCTCCAGGCTTGTTAGCAAACAGCCTTCAGATCACACAGAAAAATATAAAGATAAGGTTCTTGTTCGGATTTCTTCTGCACCAAGTGAGGTGCGGGAGGGAGAGCTGGTGCAGGCCTCTTTCTTGATCTCAATAAGAAAAGCCCAACAGCAAATCCGTTAATTAAACAGCTTCCTTAATAAGACAGAATTAAAGAGAAGTATTGATAGCAAGTAAATCTTACATCCCTTCAGATGCTAGGAGCCCTGCATTCATGCAGCATCAGGCAGACCCCAAATGAATTTTCCTACAAGGCTGCACAGATCCTGTCACTGGAGAGAATCTCCTTTTTGGTCACCTGAGATACTATTTTCTTACAAGAAAGCAACTCTATTCACTACGGGTACTATCAAACAGAAAGGATGTTCCCATGCTAGCTTCTTGCAGCACGGTTAGATAAAGGCAATGCCACGCAGGTGGTGTGATAACGGTACCGAGAGGGAGCTGCCCACGGTTACCTGCAGCTGGCAGGGTCTGTCCTGCAGCCATGGGATGTTTGCAGCACTGCCCAGCCTGAAGGCCATGCTGGACACCAGCACAGCCCAGCACAGCATGCGCCTGGCGTACTCAGCTTCATGCTGATGTGGATCACTGACTTCTCCACGCACAGCGGCTCCCGATCAGGATCACTGCATTCACACCTTGATCCACGTACAGTTTTCCTTTCCAAAGGAATGATAAATTACAGTTTATGTTAATAACATACAGGCTTCCCAAGCCCTACGTACGAGGGACAATAGAGCATACATGGCACGTTCAAGATCACTGACTCCTCCAAGGCAATGTTTTCTGCAAGGCTCCCAACACAAAAACTTAACACAACCAGCTGTGCAACAGCAGAGTCTGGGGGCATTTCTGCCGGGTGCTCCTGAGCTCATTTTATGAGGGTCATGCTGCGATTTATACACTTGTGGAATTTCATTTATCTTTGGTTGAATTTTCCGTCTGCCTAAACATGCCCAGTGGGAGCTGAAGATGCCCACACAATTCCAGTAACATTACACCTGAGGGACAACACACACAGCTCTGCCCAGCCACCTCCCATCCTGCTCAGCTGGCAGCAGTTGACAGGCCTTTGCCTCTGCACCCGGGTTTGTGCGGGCATGTGTGCCCACTTGCTGTGTTTGACAAGGACACACAGCTTGCAGCGCCGAGCCCTGCTCCTTTCCAGTGGGCATCACTCCTTCAGCTCCCCCGGCACAGCCCTGGGCTGCAGAGCTCAGCTGGTACCTCCAGCACAGCCCGTTAAACGATGAGATCTCTCTTCCACCATCCAAAGCAGACACTTCTCCTAGGGCTTTACTCAGCAGAGCTACGTTTCGGTGAGAAAGGGGGACACGCAGAGTCACATACGCAGGTTCCCCAGGCCTAACAACCACAGGAGCAGCATCACAAGTACAGAGCACCCAGCAGAGCTTGCAGAGCCACTCAGCATCCTATCCACAGTGGGAGACGTCTGATTCCCAACCCAGAGACACAACAGTTTTACCACTCTGGCTTGGAAGTCTTAACAAAGCCTTTTCTTCCTGGAGGAAGCCAATGTTTGTCTCAGACCTGCATTTGAGTCCTAACAACCCTTGGGTCCTAAGAACATCTAAACTGAGAGGCTTTTCCAGTGAGAAGGACAACAACGTAGTGTGAGTTGCATGCTTGTACCGCTCACAAATGGATAATAGCATTAAAGTCCTGTTACATTTTAACACCAGTGCTCAATAAGGAAGAAAAAAATAATTAACTGATCATTCAAATATACCTGAGTCATCCTCTCTTTTGCATAAAAATCCCTTCTAATCCCAACATCCTGGGCAGAGCTCTCTGATTCACACGCATCCCCTTCACAGCCATCAAAGCTCTGAGCACTGCAATCCCTTAGCTCCAGTCTCCTAAAGGAGCCAAGCTACATTTTGTTCACATTTCACCTCCTCATTCTGCTCTGCACAAGAATTTCCCCAGAAGGGAAAACGGAGCTGCTGCATACATCAAAAGGCAGAAATCACCTTTGGTAATCTGGGTTGGGATCAGCTACCAGGACAAAAATGCATTCAATTGACTGTGGATTATCAAAGCACACAAGACAAACAGATTTGTCATCACAGTACCTAAGTATTCAGCTGTGGAACATGACTGATGCTCAAAGTGTTGAAGCCTTGATGCTCAGCTCAGCTCAGCTCAGTTCAGCTCAGCTCAGCTCCTTCTCCTAAACAAGAGTGAACTATGCAAAGGCACACACACTCACATGTGCGCGCATGCACAGTAGAAACTGGCTCTCAGATCAACCTCTCCTGAATCCATCGGACCTCCTAGAGAACATGGGCTTCTTATTGGAGCAGGTCCCTTTGGTTTCATTCACAGAAAGTTAACAACCCTCTGGGCATGCCTTACCTGGAAAATGTGCCATTGGGAAAGCATTGGGAATTTTCTGCTGCCTTTTAAGGCAATTAAGCAACTGGGAGCAGGAGGAAGTCAGCAGCAGTGAGCAGACAAGCATCTGAGAGCCACCATTTTAACGAAATCAGCAAGCAGAGACTGTTGTTATTCCCCATGTTGTAGCTAAACAGAATCTAAATGCTTCTGAGTACAATGAACACAAAAGCACCATGGGCCCAAAACCACACCATCACAGAGACCACAGGCTTGTCATAAAGTATTAGAGGATGGGGCTTGGCAGGCAGGCACATTGAAGTTATTTCTGAGTTAATGTGGTCATTCTTGGTGCCACCACCAGAAAAAGCAGCATGCATGAGTCCAAAAACAGCATAGAGCATTGCGGTTGTTGGAGGTTTGCGATGGAGGTAGGAGCTTGCTACAAAGATCCCCTCCTCCCCCAAGTAGCGTAGCAAAGGAAACAGGTCTTTCCCAGATCCAGGCGTGTCAGACTTCACTGCCATAACCCTGAGGTCTCTGTAGCAGTGGCCTCCTGCCCAGAGAGCACCTCAGCTCAAAGTCTTTCTGCTGCCTTGGATGGATGCCCTTGTTGCACCCAGGGAGATGTCATGCATACATGCTGCTGGAACCACTTCTGCCAGCGAATGGAAACCCTCCCACATGGCTGCTGAGCCCAGTGCTGCAGCCATCACTAACTCTGTGCCAGACTGAGTCATTCTGAGTAACAACTATGGATGTCAAATTGGTCTCTGGGAGACAGTTCAGCTATGCACAAGGCAAGGATCTGCCTACTGTGAGTCACAGTGGGGCAGAGCGGTACTAGCTGACCTACAAGTAGCCCCACAAGTGGGACAGTTTGCAGCTGAAGGCACTTTTTGACTTACACTGACAGACATCTGCTCAAGTAAAGAATCAGAAAACAAGCCAGGTATAGGGGCTAAACACCCATTTCTTCTCTTGCGTTACAACCATTCAAAACACGTATGCTTTTATGGAAATCAAGGGGTGATGCTCATGCCAAGCTGGCTGGGTGAGAGAAGCATCAGTGGTCTTTGTTTGCTGGTACTCAGATACTGCACAGGTGAAGTCTTCACTGCACACACCCAGGGCACCACAAGGATCTAGTGCAATTAGTCTACAGCCTCGAGCCTTTCCAGAGGTACACAGTGCCATGCAGAGCTGATGTGCTGCCGCAGTCCTGTCCGGAGCTGCTACGCAAGGCTCACCCTGCAAAGCAGCAGCACCAGCCCCCATTTGCTCTCCCCAGCTCCGGTGCCAGCCCGACGCTTTCCCTGGAGTGTGGATCCCAGCCTGCATCGCCCGTCTCACCCTGCGCGGAGAGCGCAGCTGTGTGTGTTTAGTTCACCCAAAGTGGCGCTGGGGGTGGAACAGTGACCTTTCTCATGAGACCGTATGGGAAACGAAATTCCCTCTTTCAAAACTTTGTCATGTCTCAACTAGCTGCTCTGCAAGTAATTTTTACAAAAGAAGGAGGGAGCTGTCAGCTGAGACCTGTCAGTGACCGAGAGCACAAATCACACTACCTCCCCAAGCCATGGAGACAAAAGCAAAGCACTTGGCAAGGCGACTGCTAACCCCGCTGCCTTGGTGCCAAGCTACCCAGGCTGCCTCCTCCAGCGGGCTCCGTGGAGCAACGCAGACTGGAGGAGCTGGCAGCCACCGTGACAGGCGGCAGGGGAGGGCTGGGAAATCAAAGAAGGGCCATTTCCACACAGAGAAACATTCCCATGCCTTGAAGCAAGCAGGAGCTTGTGCCTAGAAGCACATGTCCCATCCAGCCTGCCTTGCCAACGTGCGGAGTGCGTGTGCCTTGTTGCTCCCGTACACACCAGCTTAGCAATGCAAGCAGAGGCAGTGCTGCCGGGTGAACTGCAGCTCCCGTCCTGGGGAGGGATGCCACCCAAAGACTAAACCTGGGGGAGGTCTGGCTCCTTTGCCCCTCCAGGCAGAGCAAAAAGGCTAAAAATCTCTTTGTCTGCATTTGTCAGGACCCTCAGTCACAGAATTTGTAACCTTGTAATAACAGCAAAGCACATGGCTTATAACTGCAAGCAGCACCATTAGGAGACACTAGAAGACAGAAAAAAACTTTGGCACAGGAGATTTAAAAAAAAATAAAGGATCAGGTAAAAAGTATTACCTGCATAGGAGAGTGTGCCTAAGGAGGGGATTTCCCAAAGCATCATGCTCAGCCTCTGTTTCAAAAGCATGTGTTGAACGGGGTAAAAAATGCTTCTCTGCATTCAGATAAATACATACAGGGAGAAAGCACCACCTCCAGCTTCATCTGATCTCTGGGCTGTTGCTCATGGCATGCTGATGCTTTTATATCTTAGGGAAATCTGTCACTTCAAAGTCACGCTGACATAGGAGGAGTGAAAGGCAGGAGCACCCTCTCGTTTGCTTGCTGCAGCTAAATAAAGCAAGTTGCCAAGATACATTTACTGCTCTCAAAGTAAGTTGTTAAACATGATCCAGGTGTGCACAGACGTTAGCCACAACCATTCATCCTCAGCATGGTGAGACCTCTCTCTCCTTTGCCAAGTTCTCACTGGATTTTGTCCTACTATACTTCTATCCCCGTTACCTGCATACAGGCAGAAACAAGAACATTTCCTAGCCCTCAAAGGGCTTAGGGCTGGATTTCCCCAGTCATAAAATTACAGCCTCCTGCTCACTTTAGATCAATGCATTTGTGTGCAGAGGATGAACAGCTTTACTTATCCATTAAGACACATTTGCAGAGGTCTGGGAATCTTGTACGAGACTTTGAGAGGTTGATGACACAAAATCCTGCTATATCAAAGGGAGAACACACCCCTCAGCTTAGACCTGTTCTTTTTTTACCACTCTGCTTATCAGCATTAATTACATGTTTGTATCTTTTTCCTTTTTTTAATGGGCTCTTTTGGGAGCAGATTATGAACAAAAGGAATTCCTACAGAGTTCGAGACCATCTTTCACAGGGGCCCTGAAAAGCCTTGTCAGTGGCAACTGAGGGCAGGTGGAGGTACCAGCAAAACTTTTTCCTTCAGGTCAGCAGCAATAGTGACAAGATGCTGCTCCTGCAGTGAGAGTGGCAGGATTAGCCTCTTACATCTTCTGGCACTGTAACATTAAGGTTCATGTGATGCCCTGGACACATACTGAGACAGTCTTGCATCAGATCTCAGCGCTGCTTCGTACATAAGCATCCTACGATGTAGGCCCAAGAATCTGCCTTCAGCATCTCTGTTCAGGTCTCAGAGCCTCAAGCTGTGGTTCTGGTCTGGGGAGAACTGTGGCTACTCAGACTACTTAGAGTGCTTCAGCCACGTGCTCTGACGGAGCAAGGCACTTCGACCACTGACCTGCAGGTCATTGGGGTGGCAGTGTCAGGACCATGGCAGCCAGGACCTCTGCAGCCCAGGCAGAGAACCCATGCAGCTAATGCAGCAAAACAGATCCCTTCGTAAAAGGGATCATCATGAAGGGAAATCTCTGTTAATGACTATCACTGAAATCATCAGACCTGGCAGTAAAATCCAGCTTGGTCTTTTATCAGAGTCACTAGCACTCTTCAGGTATGAACACAGCTCTTCCACGCAGTGCCCAGGTCAGAATTCAGGTCACTAGGAACAGAGCAGGAAGATCTTCTGGACTCAATTGGGAATCTCCAGGGAGAGATTTGGGAAGGGAAGTTTCCAGACAAGGGTATAAAAGGAAGATTTGATGAAAGCAGCACAGGCATTGGTGCTTGCCAAAACTAAGGAAAGAGCTTATCCAAGGCCTGGATACTTTAATACGGACACTTTAAAAGTTAAATTAAAAAAAAAATAGAAAATTTGGAATTATCAAATGGAAACTGAGTTAAAGATCTCCTCAAAGCTTTGGCTGTCTCCCACAGGACAACTCACCTTGGCAAGTTTCTTCCCCTCCTCCTAGGAGTCTCTTTCCCAGGCCCTTCTCCACTCAGGACTTTGCTTTCTCTTCATACTGTGAAGCCAAGCTCTAAGCTTGCCCCCTTCAGTTCACTCCATTTACTGTCCAGAAACCAGAAAAAAAGTGCAGTCACATCACTTTCTACACAGCATAGTGCTTCCCATCATCCAGTTCAGGTCTTCTTTTTCCCTGCAGGACAATTTACTTCGAATCTCTTCCAGCACCTCCCCTACCTTGTCCCACCCACCCCCCACCTTCTTGCCATCTTTTGCCTTCTAAGCTAGTGCAGGAAGCCAAGGAGTGGTGTTTTCTTTTCCCTGTACCCTCTAAAGGTGAGAACTCCCAACACGGATCAGATACCCTTTGTGAGTGGAAAGTCATGACAGGAGAGCCAGCAGTCAACATATTCCTCCCATTTCTGGGAGTTTACATAGGTTCATTATTATGTTAGTTAGTAAGAGGACTAAGAAAAAAAATCTGAGGAGGTTTTTCAAATCATATAATGGCATGATATTTACTGGAGGGTTTGAAGGCAAAGGCAGTGTTTTGTCAAACCAGTAGGGTTTGCTGTTAATGATGAGCTTTTCCTGGAGATGACTCACCTGCCTTCATTCTCATCTCTAGGTTTCTGACCCCAAATTCAGCCAGCACCCTGCACCCAAACCATGGTATTGACTACTGCAGAAGCAGCTTATAGACATGCTCCCTCACCTGCAGAATTCACAAGGCAAAGTGCCTCCTTTTGCCAGAGAAATCCAAAGGGAAATTATGGGCCAAACTTTCCTACACGCACATACATATATGTGTTCTCACTGCCTTCCTCCGCCTGCATCAGGACCACCTGGCCTTTGCAGATCACACAACACCTCCAAATTCCACCTAGGCCAGGTTCCTCCAGCAGGGAGCCACCAAACACTAACTGACAAACATGGAGTTTGTGCACAAGGCTCAGCAGTGTTGCAGGGAGAGATCATACTTGCAGGCAGGAACCTGGCAGATTCCCCACGATACCCACCTCATCTTTTCTCAACAAGCTGCTGGCAGGACCCAGGCCAGGGCACACGCTGAGGCATCACAGCCAGGGAAGACAACAGCCAAAAACCAGTGCCAGGTAGGTGTGATGGACCTGCTCCTCCCAGATGACCATGGGAGGGAGTATCATGCTCAGCCACTCACAGGACATCATTAACAGGGATATTGAAGCCAGCCCCAGAGACCTGGAGCCAGAAAAGCAGTTCTCCTCCATGGGCAGGGAAAGCTTTTGGTTTGTATTAGAGCTGTTGTCAGTGTCAGGAGCAGCTGCAAAATCTATTCAGATTAGCCCATGTGGCTTTGCAACAGATCCCAGCAGCAGGAAAGCAAGGGTGATGTGACTGCAGTAACCAACGGGTGAGCAAGGATCCACCAGCACTTACTGGGGCCACAGTACCCACAGCACATCGTCAACAGGAATTGGCCAGGAACTTATTAGGTCCTTACTCAGGCTTGTTGCCGCAGACATTTGGTTGTGAAGCAGGAAGCCCCCAAATTAAATATTTCATTAATCTAGATGCCAGGCCCTGGAGGCTACAAGATTCAGTCAGTGTGGAAACATAAGCCAACACGAGCAATTCCATGTGGGCCAGGATCCATAAAGCACTCCTTGCAGAATCAAGGTTACCACTATTAGACCATGCAGAGCAATAGCAGACCAGTGCCTTCACCAGGGCATTTCTGTAGGTCTTTTCAAATTCCTCCCCACCCCTTCCTCTAGTTCTTCTGTTGAAGCCTCTCCCTCTCTGGCAGAACTGCTCTACATAGGTGAACAGCAGCTTTAGCAGTTGCACCTACATTCAGATAAGGAAGAACTTTGCATTTCTGGAAACAAAAAAAAAATTCAGTCTTTTTTACCTAAGAAACAGGTCTAAAACTGCTTGATCTGTGCGTGAATCTCCTCCCAGAAACTCCTGACTCTTCTGTCTGATTTCAAGTCCATTTAAACAGACAGGAAGGAATGCAGCAATTGTGGCAGTCAGAAAAGTCTACAATGTGAGCAGCTGCAGAGGTAGAGAGCCAGGTCCAAAGGCTCTCATGCGCCCAGGGAGCCCCTAACCCTACTACTCACTGGAGTAAATGTGGCTGCCTGGAGGATGTTGCCAGGATATTCCAGAAAAAAAATAAATGATGCCTCCACAAAGCTCTGCAGAAATGCCCCCAGGCCTTGTGGGTGATGATTTACCTGCAAAAAGCAGCTACCTAATGCCAGGCAGAGGGTATGTTAGAGAAGAACAAGCTAAGGTCAGGAAAGAGTAGATGGAGGAAGAGTAAGAGAGAGAGCACAGAATGCATTCCTGTGCGATCTGATCTAGGTGTTCCTGCTCCGGCAGGAGGATTGGACTGGATGATCTTTCGAGGTCCCTTCCAATCCCTAACATTCTGTGATTCTGTGATTCTGTGTGAACCCTGGGAGTGTCCTGGAAAGGAACAAGAGAGAGCAGAAAGGTGAAAGCTGCTGCAGCTCTTCACTGCGACACTGCTGTCCAATAAAGACCTAAACAACGCTCTACCTTATGGGGAAAATTTCCTGAATGCCAGTTGCAATGCTTGTCACAAATCAGACCTTTCTGAAGCAAGTCAGGGTCCACTGGCCCCAGCACTCGTGAACAGTTTCTTCTATGATAAATTTCTAGGTAACTCTCTTCCCACACCCACCACCTACACAACACACCAAAGTCAATAGAGCTACAGAAGGAGGGACTGCCCAACCCTACAGAGCAATTTTTCAGTACCTCAGCTGCTAAAGTAACCATTGCAACCCTGTGCTGCCAGCTGGAAGATGTGTCCAGACCAATGAGATGGTCCTACAGGCACAGGGAGAGAAGTGGTGGGGCAGGGAAGAGAGAACGACATTTAGATGTTGAATTGGGCTCACAGCTGGGATGACAAAGATCTTAGCATGGTCAGTGCAAACTTGTCAGCCCAGAACTTCAACAAAATAAGATGGTCCACTCTGCCACTCCTTGGGGCAGCTCACAGCTGTGTTGCTTGCCTCAGTACTGACCCAGTGTCTACGTCGCCTCTGCAGAGTCCCCACAAGTTCCATTACCCTTCTCAGACAAGCTGGTGGCCCAGGGAACTGGTGGCCAGATCTGCATCCTGGCAGAGTAGAAACCTACAGAATTAGAGCATCTGTCCACAAACTATGTCTGTTCCAGAGAGCCTTCATGGGTCCCGCAGGACAGGCAACAGCATCTCCTCCATCTTAAAGGATCTAGGAATACCTGCAGTCCCCAGAGCAGAGATTCTCCTCCCCTGTGGTGTCTTCTGCTTCTTTCTGGTTCTAGGCTCAATGGGAGCATCTCTTCTGATGCCTGCATTTTCTGCCCAGCTGGGGTAACACTCTTCAGAGCCAAGCACCCGTATGCGTGTACTTGCTAGACAGCCAGGTTTGTGCAGAACAACTTCTGAGTAATCATCAGCACTGCTGAGAAAGCAGGCTAGTAAGCAGTATATCACTGTCTCCTGACCAATATGCTAAGACCTGTCCTATCCACTCTGGCAGTGAACTCAGTTCAGTGCTTTTCTTACAATCTTCTGAAAACTACAAAGTTCCCTTGCTTGCCCTCCTCAATTTCCTTGCTCAGCCTTGCCTGCAGTGGTGGTGTGAGCTCCCCTGTTGAAATTTCTACCTAGGACAGTGGGACTCAGAGCCTGTTCAAACCCACTTGACCTCTTTTGCTAGGAAACTTCTGATGCTAAAGTATTTTACGCTAATTGCATACAAGCCAGCTATTAAAAAAAAAACTTGCAAAAGGTGATATATGACACACTTCAGTGTCTCTTACTTTTATAACATATTTGATGACACCCCCCAGGGAAAACATTCCTGCATGAACAAGTAACAACACAAGAGGAAAGCATAAGTAGGGCAATCTGGGTATAGAGGATAATTACAAACACATAAAAACATATCATGAGATATGCTTAAATAACTTCACATGAGGCGGCAGTTCAGGCTTAGCAATTCCTTTACTATGATATCATTTTTGTGCTCATAGGCCAAGTGAAAGTAGCTAAAAATCTCAAGATCAATCGGACGAAGAAGCCGATGGGGGGGAATCTGTGTCCTTTCTCCTGTCACACTCTCACTGACATTGAATTTGGCCCTAGAAAGCCACTGCTAGTTTTCCCTGTGCTTCCTCTTCCTGGCAAACTGAGCCTCAGTTAGTCCAGCTGTACCGGACTCCAAATCAACAGACATTCCCTCTTCAGAGCTGACCCATGATTTGCTTTGGAATAAGAGACTGACCAAGGTCTTTGTACAGGAAGCAATACCTTTTTTTAGTCTGAGCAAATGATTCCCAAACTGAGAGAATTAGAGACCATTTATCCAGCTCTCAGGAGTACAGATTCTCCTTACTGTAATACCTTGGGAGTTTTTGGAACCAATTGTGCCCTTTGGGCTAGCCTGAAAGGACACATCCTGCAGTGTTGCTTGCCACTGTCCTCCTTTAGACTGGGTACTCATGTGCTGCTTGACAAGTAGACAGATCTCACTGACAACAGACAAACCCCCTGAGACATCTCCCATCTCAGCAGAACACAGACATGGTTTTCTTTCTATCTACATCTCTGCCAATGCACCTAGACTCATTCCCTGCACAGGTCTCCTGCAGGCTGCCTGGAAAGTCTAATGAAAACAGGGGACTTCAACACCATGTGCTGCCAGCACTGGCCCCAGGAGATGCCACCAGGAGCTCAGAAAGTCCTAGACAGCAAACAAGGCTAAACAGGCATTACAAGATGGGCATGTCAACATTGCAGGCAGGAAGCCTATCAAGCAGGCAGGAACCTGAGCTCTCCAGGAAACATCAGGATCCAGGATACGGGAGAAGCCAGGCCTAGAAACAGGGACTAAGGACAATCAAAGTGTTTTACACCATGGCAGCTGCTTGTGTCTTGCATAAGGGTGAGCTGGTAGGATTGAAGCACAGTCATCAGCCTACATATCTAAGCTTTCTAACTGAGCACCAATACGACGTCACTCAAATCAAAGCAGAGGCAAATATGTTCCTCAGGCCCTTGACTGTGTTTCTGGTATATAATTTAATGGCCGAGCTAAGCTTTAGTTCGGGATCAATCTAAGCTTCCTTGCAAAAAGGTTTGCTGGAGGGCTATAATGCTGGTCCTGCTGTTTTCCATTAAGACAACCACATCCTCCTTTAGTCCACACAGTGACAGCCCTTCCTCAGAGAGGGTCATAGGACCCAAAGCCCCTACTCACATCCCCACACACACAGTGAAGATCCCAGAACATCTTGTGGAGGAGAAGCTCACAGGAGGGTACCAAACCAAATGCTCAGAGCACAGTGACAACCAGCTTGTATACACCTCACACTGATCCTCCAGACTGGCAATGGACGTCTAGCTAAACAACCAAGGAACCATATCTGTAATGGTTCATGCAACTCAAGTTGGTCTCCTGGATTGAACAGCAAGGTAAAGTTTGTCAGTCTTGGGAGAAAATAAATAAGCTTTACACACTCCACCAGCTCTAAAATAACCCTTTGTTGTGCTCAGACCAGTCCGGATCTCTGAGTAGTTCTGTCCAAATTTTCTGCTGCCCCCAGCCAGTCTGAAATGTCTTGTCTACCCGGGTCCCTATGACACTGTTATACTCCTTCCTCACATAATTTATGTATACAGTAGAAACAGCAGTGGCTTAATCTGTACTTTCCGCTCCTATTGTTCTCTAACAACCTGCTATAACAATCCAAACTAAACTCTTCTGACAGACTGCACTATCACATCTGACTCGTTCAGTCTGTGAGCTACTAACCCTATCTGGAAGCATTTTCTTCTAGTGTCCTAGGAGCCAGTGATCCTCTCACCAGGGCAAGTGCAGCAGGTCTGGGCTGAGATGGACACGAGCACTACTGCACGAGCAGCAGAGGGAGAGCTCTCCCAGGCATTCCTAGAGCTTCATAACCTGAGATGGAGAGAAACAAAAATACCATCTTCCCTGACAGACAGCAGAAGGGAAAACAATGAAAATACTTTCCAGGTGCCCTACTACAGACAAGCATAATCGCGTTCAGACAGGAAGATTCATTCTCAACCTGTTAGCTTTGGTGGGGTTTGCTGTTTCATTTTGGTTTTTCAATAACACACATTGCCTCTTTCCAGACTGGTTTGTTTTGGCTTCCCATGCCAGTGAGCCAGGAAAAAAAAAAAAAACCCTTATCAAAAATATGATCTTTTTCCCCTGGTTTCCTTTTTTAAAGCTGCTGAAATGAACTGGACCAACAGCAATTACCAACCGGTTCTTAATCCCTGGCTTGGCTATGGGAAGTGAAACTGAACTCCCTGGGAGCACGCAGTTTAATGAACTATCTGAGCAGAGCGCACACTCATCTTTTGAAAGCCAAGAGATAAGAAGGAGGTTGATCCTCCATTTTCTATTCTGGCAAAACTGCTACTGTTATGGACAAACCCATTCAGGGACCAAAAGAGTCCGTTCGAGAGAAGGTTGTTACAACAACTGCTCATTTAATTTCGGATTGCTCACCATTGCAGTGGGGTTTCTTCACTTCTAGCACCCATTACCCAGGAATCCCCAATGATGGAGATCTTCCACCTCCCTGGTGACACTGGTGACCACACCCCAGGCTGCAGCACCCTCCTGGTGAAAGAGTCATTGAAGGCATACAGAGTCTTCAGGCTGAAAGTACGCAGCAGTCAGGGCAGCGCAGGGACGAACAACCACCGTGCTCACTTCTGGGCTGCTGTTCACCACGCAAGCAGAGCCTGCCCTGCTCCCCAGAAAAGCAGCTGCGGCTTCTGCTGCCATATGAGCCCACAGGCTCTTCCTGGCACCCTGCCAAATCTTCGCATTGATGGGGGAAAAATAAGTATGCTGCAGTGTTTACAGAGATGGAGAGAGGATTAAAGCCTTTTGTGAGCAGCTAGTAACCCAAACCAGAGGTGCAGGGCAGAGATTGTGTGTCATGGCACCCAGAGCACAGAGTGGGATGTTAAAGGCAGATTAGGATAATTTCACGTGCCAGACACCAGAAGAGACCTTGCAGTCCAAACATGCTTGAACTTGCTGATAAACCTGTTGCCTTCAGTGGATAACCACCAAAGCAGGCTAAAAAGCTGGGGCCGCAAAGCAAACACCAGGCCTGATAACAGGCATTTAATATTTATTAGTGCAGGGTTATGAGCCCCTCTCTCTATACTTCTACCTTTGCTAACAGCATCAGCCCTTCTGCAAATCCCACCAGGAGAGAAGCCTTTCCCTGGTCAAATGGTTTGTGTCAGGCTGACACCAGACGCCTCTGTGTCTCACTGAAAGGAGCAGTTTTATGGCCAACTGCCAAAATCAGTTTATAACCTGTGACTGGTACCAGCAATTGCTACGTCTGACTGAAGGGAAGGTGCCCTGCTCTCAGGCCTATGATTATACAGCCAGGAGAAGAGCTGACTGTATTATCACGCATACTGCTTTAGGGTAGCTCACATTATCATATTAACCCCTCCAGCTCAGGATGTGCTGCAAAGAGCATCTGTCGTGAAGTGCAGAGTGAGGAGAGCTGCAGATGTGCCGGAAAGTGCCTGTTCTATTGCTGTCCCAGCCTGGGCATTACAGGCCAGTGATCCCTTTTCATCAGAAACAGTCTTCTCTACAACTACATCCTTCTCTTCAGCCCTGGGCAGTTATTTCTGTAGACTTCTATGAGTTATGGAAGAACAGTACTTTACATGCCCTGTCTGACAGCCTTATGAGCCAAACAAATGTTCACTGCTTGCACCAACACTATCATACTAGCCCTGTTTTACACATTCACTGTCATCATTATATGATCTCATACTCAGGAAGTTAGTGAGCGTATGCAGCCAAAGTGGCACTGGAAGTAAATGGATCCCTTAGACAAAGTGTTAAAATGGCAGAAATTCTCGATAGAATTTCTCAGTAGAGTTAGATCAAGGTCAGATTCACCAGTTCAGGGTCTATGGATCTAGAGGAACACATTTCCTAGTGCATAGCACCTTCACAGGAAACAGGATGCCACACAGAGATGAAACAAGTGAAGGACTGAAAACTACAAGAGTTCAGAAGCTTTCAGTCAAAAAGAAGGGAAAGAGCAAAGGGGAAAATGCTCCAATAGAATAGGAGAAAAAAATATATTGGGTTGAGTTATAGTAGCAACAAAAATGGGCATATTTTAAAACTTGTTTGGTGTACTAGAGTGATCGTGACATATGAGGAAACTCACAGCAAGCAAACAAGGTCTGCAGAAGAACTTCAAGGGAGGGAAAGCCTTCTGGCAAAAGCAAGGTAGTGGCAGAAGGACAGACATCCTTGGGACAGTCATCTCCTGCCTCTGCACGTCTTTTGCTATGGTAATGGAATGAAACGAGATGCTGGTACACAAGAACTGAACATAGGGCATCCTAGTAGCACAAGGGTGTATGTGTCGTCCCCTCCCTCCCCCTCCATTTCAGTCTCCACTGTGTCCAAGATGCAAATTACTAGATGCCCTATAATCGCCACTGCATCTAGGATACTGGCCTGGACATCCTCTCACAGTGTATCCCGGTCTGGCCCAGCCAGGCATCAGCAGGTTTTCAATGAAAACTATGCAGACAGGAAAAAGAGAAGGATTTTGTCTAGCCCTTCAATAGAAGATTATCTCTAGTCATTCCACATACAATAAAGCAGACTTTCTGATCCACTAACACCAGCAGAGTAGCTAGTGTCTTTGCTAATCCCACAGAGCTGCACCACCATTTCATTCCAGCATGATATCTATTGCACTGAATGAAAAACAAGAGTGCCAATGCAAGGGGGGAAAAAAATTTTCATTTAGAAAGATTTTCTTGTTGAAGTGTATCACCACAGCCCTCCAGTGCCCACCAGGGGTAGTAGTTACTTGTGATACATGATCTAGACCTCTCCATGCGAAGTGTCCTGCAATCCCCCAGCTCAGTTAGAGGGACCTAGACAAGCCTTCATTGCCACAAGCTGGATGTCAGCATCCTCTTGGGCGATAAGAAGATACATACGAAGAGCCCAAATACCCTGCAGGTTGTCTGGTCAACACAGTGGAAGAACCATAGCTTGTTTGAGTTTGACCATGCTTCTGGAAGATCTAGCAACACTACCATAATGAACACTTGCAAGGTCATCTTTGCCCTGTGATGCGTATCAATTATATAGCTATCTACTGCTAAAAAAAAAAACAGGAAGGAGAAAACTTTCATGCATCCCACATCTAAGTGATAATAAGAGAAAAAAAAAAGAAAAAAAAAAAGAGTTGAAGTGCCTTCTTTCTAAAAAAAATAGCCTGATAACTTTGGAGGGGTGGCAGAAGCACAACAGGTCCAGACAACAGTATCCAGGAAGAGGCTAACAGAAGAGTCACAGTTGCCATAGGAGGTGCACAAGGAGCCTTGCACCAGTTTGCCAAATGCCTCGGAGATGCTAGCTTAAAATATACACAAGGGCTTTATAAATGACCAGAATTATGATTTACTAGGTGCAACAGATTGTCTGGGAGAACTCAAACTGAACCCCGACAAGTATCAGCCTGCTCTGGAAGGACAAGCAACACTGTTTATGTGCTTCAAGGACACAGGCACTGGCTGCAGCGTCCAGTGAGAATGGAAAACTCAGACCTACAGAAAGTCCTAGAAGTGCAGA
This sequence comes from Syrrhaptes paradoxus, assembly GCA_013400615.1. Taxonomy (NCBI): domain Eukaryota; kingdom Metazoa; phylum Chordata; class Aves; order Pterocliformes; family Pteroclidae; genus Syrrhaptes; species Syrrhaptes paradoxus. The sequence goes on from VZTO01028175.1 coordinate 128,674, forward strand.
GAAGCATCCCTGGGGACAAAAGGACAAGCTGGAACATACGGAAGACAATTTGCTGGGACAGAAACAGTGCAGGTGACTGACAGGCTCAGGGTGTTTTGGTTTTGAACCTAGATAGCAGCAAAACACCACTCACTCACTCACTCACCCTCTCCCCTCCCAGGGATGGAAGGGAGATATAAAAGGGTAAAGGGACAAGAGACTCGTGGGTTGAGATAAGAACAATTTAATAACTAAAGTACATCAAAACTAATAATAATAATAGTAATATATACAAATATACAAACAAGTGATACACAGTGAAACTGCTCACCACCCAATGACGAAGGCTCAGCCCAATTCCCAGCCAACAATCCCAGAGCAGGCAGAGTCTTGCAGTCACAATCCCAGAAAAGATTAAAGCCCAAGCATCCGAGAGACCAAGAACCAACTGAGAGAGCAAGGCAACCGCGAGAGAGGGGCAACCCAGAGAGAGAAAGAGCCTAGAGAGAGACAGAACTTCCAGACAGAGGCTCATCTATATACTGGCATGATGTGCATGATATGGAATAGACCATTGGCCAATTTGGGTCTCAATCCTAAACCTAAGGTCAAATCCTAGGCTAATAACTGGGGCTGTGCTCCCTCACAGTTTCTCCTGCACCTGCAGACACTGGCACAGCAGAGAAGCTCTGAAAAGTTCTTGACTGTCCTCGCAGCAACTCTAACCATCAGTATGTTATCAGCCTTCTCCTCAGCACAAATTCAAAACACAGCCTCACACTAGATACTGTGAAGAAAGTTAATTCTGTCCCAGATGAAATCAGGACACAGAGAAAAGGCAGGAAGAAAAGGAAGGGACCAATACAGCTGAATCATGAGATCCTTGTGGAGTTCAGAAGGAGGAACTGACACGAGATTAGATTACAACAGGCAGGAGTTGAAAGCAACCTCACAAGCACAAAAGGACAAAGCTGAAAAGTCAAGACACTTAGACTTGGAGGAACATTGTGGGCCAGAAACTGTTCTAAGCCCATCAGTCACAAGAGGAAGACATGGCATGTCCACTGCTCAGAGATGGAAAGCTATCAGCTGTCTTGGATACATGCTGAAGGTCACAAAGACCAGTGTGAGAAAAAAGCAGCATGGGATGCAGCAACTATTATCAACTACAAGAGGACAAGATTTAACCCTCATATAAGGCAAGAGCAGAGTAAGGAGTACTTTTCTATGTGAAGGGTTTCCAATGAGACGTGCCTGACAAGACTTATCTCAAGGCACTGATGCAGGTTGCTGGGTTTTGGGCTCCAGAGACAGCCAAATAGCATCAGAAGGCTGCAGAGAGGCCAAATGCAGTGGTGCTTTACAAAATGGAAGAAAATAAAATCTGGGCAATCATAGACCCACTAGCTTAGTTTTAATTTCCACAAGCACTAGAGACAAGCAAGGAAGGGTGCAGGAACTAACACAACCTCTTCAGATGAACCCAGCTTCCCTGGGCTGCCAGGCAAAATAACTTTGTAGATAAGGAAAAACAGCAGTTCTTGTTTCTTGCTGTTAGTAAGACTTTTGGTATTTGGTGATAGTCTCCTAAGCAAGCTAAGGGAGCTTCAAATGGCAATATGAAGAACATCTAGAAGAAAATGTATTCAAACACTAGTCATAAATGGCATCCTGTCTGTTGGAAGATGCATCAAGTGAGGATTGACAGAGATGGCTTCAGGTTGATCCTAATTTTTACTTGAAAAGGAAGCAGGTTTATTCATCATGCAGATGATGTCAGCACAGAAGAGGCTGCCAGTATATCACAGGACAGGCTTTGGATTCAAACCAATCTCAAGAACTTGGGAGATGCAGTCAGAAAAGAATAAGAAACAGCTGAGTCAATGTGAATATACCATGCCAGACCCCATCAGGGCAGTCAGCCTCGCAGGCAGAGAAGGGGCAGAGAAGGATCTAGAAGGTACTCTGTGTCACAGCCTGCACAGGAGCCCATGCCCACTGACGGGCATGGGGGAAGGGGGCATGAGTCCACAGATGAAGACTCCACATCCTCTCTGGGAAACTTGTGCCAGTGTTTGATCACTCTCACAGTAGAACACGGTTTTTTTGTTCAGATGGAACCTCCTGTGTGCCCGTTGCCTCTGGTCCTGTTGCTGAACACTACTGAGAAGAGTCCAACTCCCTCTTCTGCAGGCCCTCCCACCAGGTATTTATACACACGGACAAGGTCCCGCTGATCCTTCTCTTCTCCAGGCTGAACAGTTCCAGCTTCTCAGCCTCTCCTCATATGAGAGATGCTCCAGTTTCTTAAGCACCATGGGTCCAGTTTGCTTAAGTGCTCCCTAACCTGAGTCTTCCTTGCTGGAGACTTTTTCCACAGTCTCGGGCATTTGGGATTGCTGAAGGCTCGTCTTACCAGTAAAGACTAAAGCAAAGAAGGCACCGAGTACCTCAGCCTTTTCCATGTCTTTTGTTACCAGGTCCCCAGCACCTCTCAGCAGCAGGCCCACATTTCCCCTAGTCTTCCCTTTGCTGTTTACATACCTGTAGAATCCTGTCTTGTCACCCTTCACACTCCTCACCAGATTCAGCTCCAGGTCACCCTATCCCTGCAAGTTCAGTCAGCAACTCTATACTCCTCCTAGGTCACCTGCCCCTGCTTCCACATCTTACATGCCTCCTTTGTATTTCTGAGTTCCGTTATGAGATCCTGCTCATCCATGCAGGCCGTAGCTTGATTAATCTCAGTTCTATCCCTTCAACTTTGGCTTATGTATGAACACTTGCTTCTTCAGGTCCTCACCTGGGTCTTTTGATGGGGAAGAGCTTCGTTACTACAAGCCACATTGTCTAATACCAACCTCCAGCGCACCAGCTAGATTTTTCTGATGTCATGGATATTCAGCTCCCCATCACAATAGATCCTGTTATATCAGCCAATTGTGGCATTTGCCTGCGTTTGCTGTGTAAGTGGAGCAAATGGAAAAACCACAAAGGAAGCAGCGGTAGCTAAGTCTCCCCTCTTACCCTATTCACCCATTTAAAGCCTTGCTGCACAACATGATACGTTTCAACACCTGCAGTGATAAATAGTAGCACAAACCAGGAACAACCACTTGGTCATGTTTATCCTCAAGTGTTCCTTGGTCGCATTGCAACCCACAATAGCATTCGTTAACAAGTGTTAGAACATAGTTACAAATTGCAGCAAACACAAATGCTCCGTCAGTGTTATTGCAGACTTCATTAATGATGATCCTTCACATTTCAGCAACAGCCATTCAAGGATCTGAAAACATTTATATGCCTCTGTGAGCCAAGTGTCATGCTCCATGTGTGAGCCAGATGTTCACAACATCATTTTACAAATGAGGGAACGAAGTTCACAGGACTGACTCCAGACCCCTTTCCTCCCACTGAGTAATCCACTGCCCACCAACTAGTCATAGGGGAATTATCCAATTCAAGGCAAGGCAGGATACCATTATGGTCTCTTTGTTTCCTTGCATTGTCTCTATTCCCTTGCTCCTCATCTTGTATTTAGATTCTAGGCCTGGAGGGGTACCTCTGAATGTGTCCACTGCAGCACAGCATGGCACAGAGATGCAACTCAGAACTACCCAGTACAGCCATGCAAGTGGCAACGGTACCAACATCTGGATAACAGAGAGCTCTTCAAGGAGATCTCCAGCAGATCTCTACCTCCTTCAGAACCGGCCCTTATAGACAGAGCAAGCCCGGTTAATTTGCAGTAGCAGCAAAACCAGCTAAATCCAACATCTCTCCTGTTCCAGCCATCTCCCCCCGTGGGCATACAGTGCCTGCACCTGGCAGGGCCCTGGCTGCCTTCAAAACTTCGCACCTCCAAGAGCCAGAAGGAGAGTCAAGAAAGTCATTCCCGCTTAGCAAACTGCCCTGTTTAAGGTGCTTAGCTCCTCCCTCTTCCCCCAGACCTTGCTGTCTGAGCAGGACAAGAGATCCCCTTGCAGCTACAGAAACAACTGTGCTTATGAAGCCAAAGGGACTGCAGCATCTCTCCGGCATCCCTCCTGCCAAACTGCTCCACCAGCTGGGTCTCTGCATCAAGTCATTTTTTCAAGCCTAAGGAAAAAATCCCATGCTGCTCCCTCTAGTGACAACATGAGCACATTTAAGCAGTCTGTCCCTGACTCACAGCACCACTGCAATAGTTGTTTTTAGGCACAACAGTCAACGCTTTTACACAATAACCACTCTCTGGCATCTACAGTCTTTCTCTCATGCCTTTGGCATATCCGAACCTACCTCAGTCGCTCTCTCTGAAGCTGCTGCTCTGCAAGCACAGGTCTTACCAAGCTCACGAAGTGGCTAACAGGATCTGCAGACCTCTACGAGTTCTCAGTTAAAATCTAGTCTGATCTGAGAGTGACCTCAAGGTAAAAGTACGGGGCGGCCACAGTCACCTGAGAGGAGTCATCACGTGCACACTCTGCAATTGGCACTTGTTGATCAAATAAAAGCAAGTTTGGGAATTAAAAGCAGCTACGCAACAGAGAACAGCCACAGCTCAAACCAGCATTCTAGCTCCTTCACTTATTCCAGGGACAACAGAAGGTTGTTAAACCCAGGTCTAGTCACTGTAAGCTAGAAACAAAAATGGATATTACAGCTTCATGGATGCCCAGCAAACTGTGCTGGGCAAATAAAACAAATGAAGGGAGGGTGAAGTTAACAAACCATTACCTTTCTGCTAATTCTAGACCATCAAGCAGCACAGGTGAAGACCCAGGGCTCCAGCTGAACAGGAGTAGCACATACACGAGAAACTGCAACAACCTCACCTCTGCACACCCTGATGTAGGCAGCATAACAGCTCTGCACAAGTCCTTCATACTTGTTTTCCAATCAAGAAGAAACATAAACAGATAACTGAAGAGAAGGGGGGTCATTTATTTCTTGAAATTCCCAAGTGTACTTGTTTTGGCTGGGATAGAGTTAATTTTCTTCACAGAAGCTTGTATGGCACTATGTTTAGGATCTGTGACGAAAACAGTTTTTATAACATAAGGCAGTTTTACTTATGGCTGAACAGTACTTACACAGCACCAAGGCCTTTCTGTTTCTCACACTGCCCCACCAGTGAACAGCCTGGGGATACACAAGGTGCTGAGAGGGGACACAGCTGGGACAGCTGACCCGAACTGGCCAAAGGGATATTTCGTACCATATGTCACGCTCAGCAACAAAAGCTGGGGGAAGAAGAAGGAATGGGGTGACGTTCGCAGTTATGGTGTTTGTTTTCCCCAGTCACCGTTGGGTGTGATGAAGCCCTACTTTCCTGGCAATGGCTGAACACCTGCCTGCCGATGAAAAGGACTGAATTAATTCCTTGCTTTGCTTTGCTTGCGTGCACAGCTTTTGCTTTACCTATTACACTGTCTTTATCTCAACCCATGAATTATCATTCTTTTACCCTTCCCATTCTCTCCCCTATCCTACTCTGGGCAGTGATCAAGTGGCTGGTGGTGCCGAGCTGCCTACCAGGGTAAAACCACAGCACACAGTTTCCTGGTTTACCTGTCTGTCCCATTGCAAGCAAATAACCTGGCAAGGTACTAAACTCCCCTGGCTTAGGAACTCAGCCATGTGTGGAAAAGCAAAGTCTGGCAGCCCCTTCCAGGGCTGGCTGGTGCACACACATGTACCTCTTGCCAGTCCCTTTCCCCAGCTCTAGGTCACATCCTTGCAAACACTGACCTGAAGCATGCAAATAACTTTCCCCTGCATGGGAAACAGTAACACACTTGTCCTCCATTCTCACTGGCACCACAGCCCAGGCCAGCGCTGACTCACAGAGAGGAAGATGCAGGCACGGGGATGACAGTCACGCAGTGACTCGCTGGCAAGGCGCGATGCAGGCAGGCAGGGTGCTGGCATTCCCTAGCCCATCATCATCTGCATGCAAGAGCCTAACCCTGGATGACTCTGTGCTCCAGGATCCACTCCCGCACACAACTGTATGGCAAAGTCACGTGCCTGGAGTTTGTCAGAAAGGCTTACCAGGACCCCTGGGAGGGACCACTGTCCCCTTAGTCCTACGGGTCCCATCACACAGCCACACCTAACTGCAGTCAAACAACAAGCACCAGCAGGATAAAAATTAGATTTTTCTCCTTCTTTTTTTCTCTCTTTCCAGTTCCAGAAAGTTTAGGAATGGCCCCAAAACACTGACACCTCTTCCTGAGTTTGCAGGGAGCCGGAAAACGTTGCTCTGAATGGGAAGAGCCATACTAACAAGGCTTGAGCTGCTTAGCTTACCCATGCCATGGCTGCTCAGGGCAAGGGGGAAGGGGGAAGGAGGGAAGCATCACATAAGTGCTGTCAGCTCTCACCAACTCGGCAACGCTGGCTGTGTCAGTTCATGTTAACTGCCTTATACCAAATAATCCAAGAACCACAGAATGGCTGAACTGTCCCTCATCCATCCTTCCCCAAGCACCTCTCTGCCACGCCATCCACACCATGGCCGCCTTATTCCCATGCCCCCCAGAAAAACAGCCACTGGCCAGGGTGCTGGGGGACAGGCAGGATAATCAGAAAGGCACCAAGAGTAGCAGAAGCCTTGACACAGAGAAGATGGAAGACTTAGAGTCGCAGAGTGAGCAGGCATGGGGGTGTGGAGGCTCCCTGGGGGACACAGGCCACAGCAAAGGGCAACTGGCAATGGGAACCAGTGGAAGGCCCCACAGCCCTGAGGGAAGCCATGAGGCCTGAGGGAAGGGCATGGGGCCCAAGGGAAGGGCATGGGGCCCAAGGGAAGGGCATGGCGCATGAGTGAAGGGCAGGAAGCCTGAGAGAAGCCATGAGGCCCACAAGAAGCCATGGAGTCCAAATATGGCCATGGAGCCTGGGGAAGGCCATGGAGTCTGAGAGAAGGTCACAGGACCTGAGGAAAGAGCATGAGGCCTGAGGAAAAGCCACGAAGCCTGAGGGAAGGCCATGGGACCTGAGGGAAAGGCGTGGAGCCTGAGGGAAGGCCATGGGACCTGAGGGAAAGGCGTGGAGCCTGAGGGAAGGCCATGGGACCTGAGGGAAAGGCGTGGAGCTCGAGGGAAGCCATGAAGCCTGGGGAGCTGTCAGAGAAGGGCAGGACATCTGCTGTCTTGTGCTGGAGCGGCGCAGACGTGGGGAGGTAGCAGCCACCACAACACCCCACTCTGTGCTGCAAGCAGCTCTGGGTGGAGAGGGTCTGTCCCAGTGGGGTCACCCCTCCTTACCGCGGCCAGGACCCCTGCCCTGCTGCGTGCCAGAGGCACTCTCCCTCGGAAGCGACATGACAGAGACGAGCATCTCTGAGCCCAGCTGTGCCGCTCACAGCCTCACCACCACCATGGCCTCCGCAGGGCAGGGTGCCGGGGCCAGCAGTGGAAGGCAAAGAGGATCCCCGAGGGCTGGGGAAGCTCCAGCCGCTGTGGGATGTGCCAGGCAGTGCTGAGACAGGCAGGCTGCCAGGGAGGGTCCCACGGGACAGGGCATGGTGGGTGGGAGAGACAGAGACAGACAGCAACACTAGCACAAGACAGACATGGAGAGACAGCTGCCGCCTGCTCCGGCTCCTGGGAGCAACAGCGGAGGACAGCAGGGATACTGGGTGTGCTTATTTAATGTCACTTAATTCTCAGCACTACAGATATTTAAAATAAATTAATTAAAATAACCACAGTGCCATGGCATCCCTGCGTCTGCTACAGACAGGAAGTCTTCAGCAGAAAAAGCTGTGGCCAAGTGTCCTTGATCCTTGTCATGGAAGCGGGAGATCATGTCTGCCGGACGAGGTGAGGGGAAACCCAACTGGGGGAATGGGGGGATGTGCAACGGACTGGCACAGAGAGGAGGGGACATGGGCAATGTGCTGGCTGCTGTAGTGACAGGGCCAGCACATGGGATGTGCTGACTCCCAGCAAGGCACAGCAGGGGAGCAACACAGAGAGTCCTGGCACACCCAGGATGTAACAGCTCTCAGCAGGACATGAGGTTCACTGGCTTTTCACGAGGAATGGCCAGCGTCCACTGCGTTGGCACTTCTAGAGGCACACGTGGGACCCATTAGCTCCCAAAAGAACCTAGGTGACATACTGACTCCCAGCCAGACAGGGCTAACGTGTGATGCACCAGCTCCCAGATGATGCCCTGACTGCCAGCAGCATGCATGTGATGAACTGACCCCCAGCAGGACACTTGCGGTGCTCTGCCTCCCAGTGGGACTGCGCCCCATAAGATGCACCAGCTCCCAGCAGGAGGAGGGTCTGACTGATTCCCAGCAGTATATATGCAGTGCCAAACAGGACACACCTGATTACACACCAACTCCCAGCAGGACACAGGCAACCCAACAACTCCTCACAGGGCAGAGCCAGTGTGCAAGGCACCAGCTAACAGCAGGATTTGTGCAAAACATACTGAATCCCAGCAAGGCAGAGCCAACGTGTGACACACAGACTCTCACCACGTCATGTGTGTGACACCAGCTCCCATCAGCACACACGTAAGGCACCAACTCCCAGCAGAGCAAGGCCCACCGGTGACTCACCAGCTCCCAGAAGGACACTTGTGATGCACTAACTCCCAGCAGGAGACAAGCAGTGCAGCAACTCCCAGCATGGCACACATGATCCACCAGCTCCCAGAGAGATGTGCAATTCACTGACTCTCAGGAGGACACATGCAATGCGCTGACTCCCACCAGGACACTCACAGTGCACCAATTCCCAGGGAGACACATGCAACAACACCACTCCTCGTGCGGCCAGGTCAGTGTGTGAGGCACAGGCTTCTGGCATAACACGTGAAGCACTCTTTCCTAGGACGACAGGCACTGTGTGAGACACCAGCTCCCAAACGACACACAGCTCCCAGTGGAAAAGGGCTGGTGTGAGATGCTCAGGCCCCTCTGTGCCCTGCTCCCTGCCCAGGAGAACGTGTCCTGGGAGAGGAAGGGTGCAGGGACAGGTCAGGCTGTGTGGCTGGGGGACTGGGACACCATAGCAGGGCTCCCAGTGCCACCTAGTGGGGGACAGGAAATGCTCAGGGGGCACCCATCCCCAAGACCTGGGTGCTGCTGGGCGCAGCAGACCTTCCCCAGCTAGGCCAGCCTCTCCCACCACTCTGCCAGACCTGCCTGCCTCCAGCAGCCGTCCCAGCACCACATGCCGCCCTGCAGCAGGCCAGCACGTCCTGCCAGCTCTCCTCCCACACTTGCTCATCCTCAGCCCTGCAGATTGTATAAAATATTGCCACGGGAGCGACAGGAATTTACTCCAGGTGCAGTTTGTTAATCACATCAAGTACAGTCCTGTCCAGTCACTGGGTTTCCATCCTGCAGGGGTGAGCACAGAGAGACGCAGTCAGGAATCCAGAGCTTCTGCCCATGAGCTAGGTGTCCAGAAAGCATCAGGGACACTCTAGTAAGAGGATGTTTCAAGAAAGCCTCCCCAAAATATTACATCTTCTGAGGCACACGCTGATGCTCGATGCATTTTTTATTTACACAGCTACCTGCGAAATAACCCTCACCTGTGCACATTAGCTCTGACACACAGTCATGCGTACACAAGAACGCATCACAGACACATCAGCCAAAGAAAACATTGGCACAGCAAACAGCTTGTGACTGCACACATTTTATTTTATAGGGTTTTCTCCCCAAAAAAACAGACCAGAGGTTCTGGGAGATGGAAACAGCAGACGGGGCCATAAAGGTGCAGTACAGAGCTGCGTCAAAGTTTGCACATGGGAAGGCTGAAAAGGAGTAACAAATGAAATTTAACACGGTGGGGGAGAGGGGGAGAGTAGTTTTGTAATTCTGGTGTACGTAAATGCAATCTTTCCTTCTATCTCTCCACCCAGCAGGCGACCCTCTTAAGCTGTATCTCTGCTCATCTACAGCAGTTTAATCACTTGGCATTTTCTTCCATTCCATCTGCATCCTCAGTCTCTTCCTTCCTCACACGTCCTCAGCCTGAAAACAATCCCTACGATATTAAAGAGAAAACCATGACACCTTGTGGAACATATGGAGCCTTCTCCAGACAAAGGCACCCTCACAAATACTGATGTGTCACCCAGCAGGGCTGCCCGGTGTAGTACAGTCCAGGCAGTGAAAACAGACCAATTAAGGCCCCAAAAAACTATCAGTTTACAGTAGATGCCCCAGGTTCACCTGCTGATCAAACACAGCCCCTCTTGGTTTATAGGATCAGCTACCAGATTTTTGTTGGCCTTAATCATGGTTAAGCTGAGCATCCCTGCAAGGAGTTTTTCCAGGGAACTCAAATCCCTGCAAAAATTAAATCAGATGCAAGATGGTCTATTATCATCATGATCCACCCTGAAATCAAGGCAAAGGGTGAGGCTAGAAAATCAGGCCCATATGAGACAAGTCTAGAAATTGGGAGAGAGGAAATACATTCAAAAAGAGATGGCCACAGAGTTCAAGGCAACAGGAGGGAAGGAGCTAACAAGAGGTCCTGCCATCAAGAAGGCTATTGGTACAACCCAGTGCCTAGGCAAGCTAATGGGCTGGGCACATCTCTCCAAACATGAACCGAGTTCAAAGCCAAGACACCAGATGAGCAACTCAGGTATGTCCAGCAATGCAAATGACATCCCCACAGAGTCACACTCTCCTGAGCCACTGCTCCCCAGGACAGGCCCTTCTCACCTACAGCAAAAACCCTGCAGGATCCCAATGAAACACCAGCTGGTCCCCAAGCACTTAAACTAAAGGCTGTCCTCTTCCCCTGAACTCACCTCCTCTGCTCTCACACGTCCCAGCTACTGCCTATTTTAAAAACAGCAGACTTTGGGATTTGAGTAGTCAAGTGAGCTGTGGTGATCCAACTGTCTTACTCACAACTAGTGTCCTCCAAGAGCTGCCCTCTCCTCCCAGAGCAGCATGGTCTGAAAGAAAGGAAAGAGACGAGGGCAAACATCAGTCTCAAAGCTGAACTCCTCCAGCTGCTGAGGACCAGATAATTATTTTAAGAGCATTTACATGAGAGAAAGAATAGCGTGGGAACTGCTAAGGAGAGACTTGGCAAGGTCCTCTCCAGATCACCGAACACACACAGGGCAGCAGAAGCAGCTCCAGGGTCTTGGCTCTGTCAAAATTTGGTGGTAAAACTGAAAAAAGTGGTAGAAGACATTTTCATTTTGCTAATTTTGTCAACCTGTCAGGACACACTGGTGGTGATGAGCTGCAGAGAGATTTGGGCAGGCAGTGCGAGGAGGTAGGCTCGGCACAGGTGAGGATGGCCAGTACATTGTGGGGAAGAAAAGAGGACACTGGAAGAGACATGAACATAGCAGGGCTAACACTGTTGCCAGGAGAGGGGAGAAGATTGCAGAAAGGTGTGTTTGGGGGTGGGACTATCGTATCCTAGAAGAGCCCAGGGATAGTCAGAGCCATCAGATTCTCAACAGCCCAAATGATCACAGCAACCAAGCCCCAGCTGGTGCATAGCCTGTCCCCAAGGCAGAGAGAATGATGAAATATACAACGTGAGGCTGGAGTGGCTTCACATGACCTCCAGGCTAGGTAGACCAGCTGGCTTTCAGTGCTGCACACTCAGGCAAGCCCTGCTTTCCTCAGCAAAAAAATCCAGATGGCTGGCCCCATCACACTTGAATGTGGCAGCTGGCATCTGCACAGGAAAGGGTGCCTCAGCATGACACATCGTCATCTAAATCCCAAGAAAGGTATTGACATCTGCCATCTGGCTCTAGAAAGGGTCCTGGAGAACGAAACTGGGAACCCCAACAAGATTGGAGAGGAGAAGGAGTTTCCACCTTGCCAGACAGTGGATCTACATCCTAGATCCTACATCAAAATAAGTTTCAGGTCTCAAACTAGACCCTTCCATGGAAACTGAGGTCTCCTTAGACCTACTTGCCCAAGCAGTCCAGGGCAATGCTCATCAGGGAAGCAAGACGAATAGCTGGGATGGACAGGGAGGAGGGCTCAGGGATCGGTACTGGGACCGGTTCTATTTAACATCTTTGTCAGCGACACGAACAGTGGGATTGAATGCACCCCCAGCAAGTCTGCAGATGACACCAAGCTGTGTGGTGCAGTCAACATGCTAGAGGGAAGGGATGCCATCCAGAGGGATGCCATGAAGTTCAACAATGCCAAGTGCAAGGTCCTGCACCTGGGTTGGGGCAATCCCAAGCACAAATACA